>MU123739.1:190965-226849 GCA_014904935.1 Melanogaster broomeanus | reverse complement strand
CGATCAGCCTTGGCTGTATTGTATATCATCAAATGTTTCGCTGTCTTGCCCGCGTCTCTGACTCCAACTGGGAGGGTAGTGGAGAGTTTGGGAGGTGGGTTCAGGTCATTGGCCGCGTCAACTGACAAAAAAGGGGGGGAAGAAAGCAGGTCAGTTTAAGATTCCAAGCCCTCGAAGGAATTGCGCTCACTGAAATCCTGCCACTTCCAGAGCCCTGCCGATGAGGATCACGCATTTCTTGTCAGTCCATGCAACCTCAAAACACACCACACACTCACCGGCACTGACTATAAACCTCTCGCCACCTGCCGCTTCCGTCTCCAGCGCAAGCGCGTGCGCTTCAGCAAGGTCACGCACGTCGATCCAGCATGTACCAGTGTTGGCGAGGAAGTCGTTACCTGCTGCGCTCGCTTTCGCACCATTTGCTACGTAGTTGTAGAACATGGCTGCTGAGGTGTTGAGGGAAGAAGGCGTGGTGACTTCGTGGATCGCGGGCTGTCATGGTGGAAGTACTATGTCAGGCGATAGTGAGCAATGAATAGACCTCTGAGAATTTACCCCTAAGACCTGCGTCAATTGTCAAGTAGTCGGTCACGCGTGCACCAATTGGAACATACCAATGGTGGGTTAAGCACAGCCAAATCCCACTTGATGCGTGGCTGATTTTCTGGGCTGTTCACGAACTCCCAAGCAGCTGCAAAAAAAACAAAAAAAAAGGAATTGCACAAGTCAGCCACCTTCCGAACTAGAAACATGGTGACGAGGTATCTGACATCTCTCCGCAAGTGTCTTGGATGCTCTATATTTCGCCAAATTGGGAGCCTCGTTCTTCCTGCCTTCATCTGCGAATTTTTTGAGGACCTCAAGGCACTGGTCGTTCCAGTCCGATTCTGTGAACGTGAGCGGATTTGGATCATCACGGTGTACTGCTACTCCGGATGAGGTGATCACGACCCGCTTCACTCTTGGTAGATCTAGGATGGCAAGTTGAATAGACGAGGGTTGTGGAAACCGTTCGGCGCTTACTCGTCCTTCAGAACGCTCTTGAGCATTCCTACTGTACCGTTCACCGCTGGTATGATCAATTCTGTGGAGTACGCCTCAGCAAGTACTCGCTAGGGTGGGCAGAGCTTCTGATCCAGTGTGGGTGTGACTCACCATCGGGGTCGACTGCATTCAGATGGAAAGGCGACGCCGTGTGTTCGATAGCATCCACTCCTTTTACCGCCTCGTCAAATGCCCCATCCTAACCAGAGATAAATCATATCATCAACAAATGCCGACATTCAATTTTGAAAAGGGAAACAGTGCGAAGATCACGGCGAGCTCACCTTTGCAATATCTTCAACCACGACAACTTCGAACTTATCACCATACGAAGCAAACAGCTTCTTGAGATGTTCGCCCTTCGCTACAGACCGCGCTGTACCCCCGCACGGAGTACCCCCTCTCAAGGAGTTGTTTGAACAACCCAGGCTGCTATATACCCAGTCGCACCAGATACGAGGACTTTGCAAGGACGCTCGGGCTGGACGGCGGCATCTCAGTGGGTAAATGATAACCAACTTGAAGTATGACTTGGGTATCAGTGCACTCGTGAACGGGTCCAATATTTATATTATTCGGACCCGTGGCTTACGTGCGCGATAACACGCAGTGAGCACGGTAGAATTTCGAGCCTGTGAGTCGCCATAACCGAAGCTCAATTTTTGCTAGAGAAATGTGAATTTTGTATGGGCCTTCTGACAGCCTGATAATCCAAATAATTAGTAAAACGATCTGGTCAGTACGTCTGATAAGGTCATAGTGACTCATACATCGCCTGTCGCTTTCCCAGTTGCGGACCCGTTGTTGGGGACGTTGGCTGCTATTCAAATCTTGGAATGCCAACGTTGTATGGCCGTATAACTGCTTACTTAATCACGCAAATACTTCAAATCGTCGTCTTACTTTTACTGTAAGACTTAAGTAAGTACAACTTGAAGCCCTGCATTCCGCTGAGTACATGTAACATAGTTGCCATTTACTTGGTACACACAATACAATGCTGCTTTCTGTCTATCTTCTCACTGGCGTTCTGGCGCCAATTCTCTACCATCCGCGGGCTTCATAATCCGCAAGGGTGTCCTTTGTCGTTTCTGCCATAGACCGGTACTTCAACCCAAGTAAGTGTGTTCGATAGCATCCACTCCTTTCACCCGCCTCGTCCAATGCCCCAATCCCTATAAACAACGCTTAACCTCCGCCTCCCACAACCCACACCTACCACGATAGCACCAGCCCGTATGCACCAAGCAAGACAACAGGAATGCACAAGACGGCCTCCGTTTCACAGACTATAGACTCAACACACAATACAGCAGCAGACACTGCCATAACAATAATCTTGAAAGAGAGACAGATGCGAGATGCGACCCCGGGGAGCTCACCTTATGCAAATTCTGTGCAGAGCACGGACCGTCCAGTACCTCGAACTCCGATGATACATCACACATATCAACGAAGCAAACATCCTTCTTCAGATGTTCGCCCCTGCTCGCCAAAGAGAACCCAAGGCTGTACCCAGCACCGAGTACACCACTTCGGAGTGTTGCACGAAACCCAGGCCTGCTATATGAGCCAGTCCGCACCAGATACGAGGACTTTTGCAAGGAGGCTCAGGATGGACGGCGGGCAGTCTCAATGATGTGAATGATAACCAAAGTATGGCTTTGGGTATCAGTGCAACTCGTGGAACGGGTCTAGTTTTACTCCGTATTCATATTCGACCGTGGCTCACGCGCTCAGCGTGGCGCCCATAAACAGCACGCCTGCGAATTTCGCAGCCGGATGCAAAACGTTAGACTGTTGCTGTGGTTTGTGTGTAAATCCAGAGGCCACGGAAGCTTCATGCCAATACATGGCCTTCTTTGTCACCGTTGCTCCTATGTCCTCCAAAATGCGGCGCACTTCAGAAGTACACGGCGTCACTCGATCTTTCTATGCACACTAAAGCGGACTTCCGCGGGGTTTTAGGCTACAAAACATCGGCAATTCCAAATACCAAATGAAGAGATTCGCTCTCCGCCCAGCAGATATCCCCTTTTCTATTACACCCTCAATTTGCTCCCCGAGACGGCCGACGAGATAGACAGTGGTTGGGCGACCGGGAGTCAAGAAGCTTTCTCCGTGCGGCGACCGCGCATCAACACTGTTTTAGTCCCCCTTCTTATTGCGATGACGATGGCCGTAGAAGCTGCAGAGTCGATGCATGCACAAGCGCGACCCACAGTAATCTGAACCACGCACCCATACTAACGCAAAAGCCGAACTGGTGGCAGCCGCGCGTAGTGATCGCAGTGACTCGAGTATAAGAGCGGCCGGTTGGCCACCATGAAGGATGTAGAGCACCTCTCAACAGCCGAGATTCCGACGAGGTGAGCCAGCGCGCGCCGAGAATGGGTCAGGTGAGGTTAACACTATGAGAACTGTTTTCTGCCGAAAGTCGATCACTGACATCGGTGACCCACCGAAAGATTCTTGTTTGTCCGCTCCCAGCCTGTGAGTGCATCCACTGAAACTCAAAGTTTGTTATTTTTTGGCTCACGAGACTTGTATGGCTCGCTTATGACATCCGTGATGACGCCCGTATATGCCGGTAGTACGGGCGAGAGAATAGGCGGAATCGTGGCGAAAAACGATCTGTCAGCACCGCTTCCACGATGAAGTGACAATACCGTGACCGTTTGTACACGCCAAAGTTGCGCGACTCTTCGGAGAATACCAATTGCAGGAGCGCGACACTACTGTAAGGGAGATGTTGGGTGGCGTTCGGGAGAGGCGTGGGAACGATAGTGCATATGAGCAGCAAGTGAGGTCTTATCCCTGATTTCTGCTCTCCGATGTGAGCAACCGAGACTGATTGTGTACTCTTCTCCTAATACCCTCAGTATTGTGCACAAGAAAAGAAAGAAGTAAGGCATAAGTTCTTGGCTAGTGCTTGATTACATCGTTCAAGCAGTAATAGCTATGTGATGGGTTCTTCCACGCCTGTCTCGTCTTGACAGTGATCTCGAGGATCGCTCGCAGGCTTATCGAGAGTTGAAGAGGCAGCACTATCGGCAGCATACGGGGGTGAGTTCAGACGTGTTGAAGCAGGCAATTGTCTAGGGTCTGTAACCTGTGGTCGCAATCTATCAACATATGAGAAGAAAATGCCCTGGGATAGCGTTGAGAGAGCTTGCTCCAGAACCGGCACATGCGCGTGGTTGTTGCCCCTTTAGCGCGGCACACTCCGGCCTCAGCCACAAGAGAACTGATGTTTGATGATTCGTTCCCGGCTCTGCTTCCAGCTCGTTTATCCGCATGGATCGGAAGAGAGGTTGTTCCTGGAGCTCTAGCAGGAATGCAGAGAAACAGACGGTGACTGCAAGATTCAAGCTCTAGAGTTTTTCTACGTCTGACTGCGGAAGTATTTAGGTTGAGCGTGCAGTCTGCAAGCTGGAGCTTACCTCTCTATATATCGTCTCCAAGGTCTGACAGTCCTCTAGCCGAATAACACCCGGACCGAATTCAGTTTGCGATACACCATCAATATGGCGGACGAATCAAGACTGGGCCTCCAACTTTAAGTGAACTTTGGCCTTAATTATGGCGTAGCTCGCGGTGCCTGGAGACGCTGGATAAAACAAAACTGTAATTTCCTGATAAGAGATCTTACAGATATGGTGTGGCACGGTCGGGACAATAAAGAGTTGAGATTCCCTTACGCACCCTTCAGAGTTCACGTTGGCGATTCTCAGGCGTCCAACACACGCAGTTAGAAACGATCTTAGAATAAGATGACACTCAGCTAGTTCGTTCCAACTATGGTGCCTTACACGCGCATGATACGCATTTTGGAAGATCTATGACATCTGCATTGCAGATTACGATGCATGTCTAGCCTAGCAAAATAGTGAGCAGTTACAAGCGATCACTCCGATGTATTTATGTGGCCTGGACGGTTTCCGCCTGGGAAGGTGCGCGGGTGCAATTCCGCCATTGGCCGACATATGCGGGGGAGAGGATCACATGGTAAAGGTGGGAACGAAGGCCCGAATGCCTCCCAACAAGGCCCTTTCCGCGTAACGGGTCTCGTGTTGTGAACTATGCCCGTACAGAATTTCGCCATCTGCACGTCAGTAACCTTCAGAATCGGCAGAAATAGAAGGAAGAACGGGGCCGTATACGCAGGTCCGTTGTTTGAATCACGTTATCTCCGATACTATTGGTGGAGACCCCGACTACGTCCATCCGGATCCTTCGCGCCAGCCCCACAACGCACGATGCGAGCGAGAGCAGAGAGTAGGTAACTTTGGGGCGCGAACAATTCATCCTAGGTCGCACAACCCCAGGAATAAACCAGCTGCGCGTGGACGAGATACAGTGATTGGCTGGGCGCGCCGAGTTTTCGGCTTCCCGATGTCGGGAGTGGTGCGATGGAAATCGTCCCAGTACTGCAGACTAGGAAGGAAGGGAACCGAAGAGAAAATCCAATTTGAGGGGATCGGTGAGGAAGTGATACGAGAGCGCGAGCGATGCTGTCGTTGGGACAGAACGAGAGGGGGTCCGCTAAGTATTCGGCTTTGGGAACATTGTTCTAATCCTCTGCCTGAGTTTTTGTACTTTTCCACCCTTTGTGACTTGCGGGGTTGACGTGTGAGACAGTGAATAGCGTCTATGTCTATTGACTGAGATTGACTGGATTTGCGCTTCTAGCTGGGAAGGTTAACAAGTGTGGCGTACACGAACGACTAGGATGATTGTGCTGAATACTCTAGTACAATTGTCGGCGGAATGCCATCGGAGTGAAGAGCGGTCCGCTTTCTGACCTAAGAGTAGGCGGATCGGGGAACGGTCGTGAATACAGCAAATACGGTACGGATACGCACGAATGCGAGACCCCGCGGCGAAGTTAAGCGATAGACATAGCATTCGATGATATATAGAAAATTAAACGTTGATAGCAGAGGAGCAACAAGTGAGTATTATCTTGTGTAAAACACCAGTTGTGCAAGATCCGTCCCTGAGACGACTATCGCGATAGACGTGGATAAGTACGCTTGGCTGAGGAGGTGTCAAGAGTATTATGGCGGTTTGGTATGGTTGGCCAGATGCTTGGGTCCCTGTCGAGCTGCGCTCCGCGATGCCAAACGAAAAAGGATAGGGAAGAGGCACTGAGTTAATCGGCGAGTCCCATCTCACATACCACCCGTTCGAGATCCTGGCTGGATTTAAGTAGCCAATTCACGCATTGTACCTGAGAACACGCATTGAACCTGGATGTCCTGCACGAGCGTGACATCACGCGACTGGTAACCGATCAGGGGGGGAGGGGGGGGGGGGGGGTCGTGCGTAAGATCCTGACGCACTGGACCTGCGCCTAGAAGCATACACCGAATGAGACCCACGACGAGAATTTAGGCAACGGCGCACCCTGTTTGGTCCGCACCACTAGCTATGGGTGTCTTGGTTCACAAGGCAATATCTACAAACTGCAGACTCGGATTGATGTCACTTTACTACTCAAATTTACCCTCAAAGGAGCAGTCAGGCAGAATCAACCATATACCAACTAGCGGTATCACTGGTTAGTGCTTCCATTCCAGCTTATTATACCATAAAAGTAGTACCAAACCATATCAACGTCTCGAGACAACGAGATTTCCCCGATTCAGATAGAGAATGCTGATAATACGCGCAAAGTCATGGAGAGACCGTTTGCGCGCTACGGCCACGCCGAGCTCAAGCGTGAAGCACAGCTAGGGGCTGTCTATAGGAAGTGCTAGATACTGGAATGAAATTCGGGAGGGATAGCACCGGAGAAACGCACTGATCGCGCTCACTACTCGGTCTTTTGCGCACTTTCTCGTTTTCGTCCATTAAAGTTAGAAAGATCTGAACTCGCGATGGATTTGCCGAAAACCGTGATTGGCATTCTCGCTAGAATGCCTAGCTCTATAACAGGGTGAAGTTGTGCTGTTGTGGAACATACGGTCGCCTCTGCACAGTGCCTCCACCAACATTACAGACCTTGCAGAGAATCATCCGGCTGCAGTCTCCGTCTGACTCTGTGCGCGTCGAGGCACACAATCCGTTGCAAATTGTCAGTCCTTTACAGGATGAAATGTTCGCGGAACGTACGAGAAGTAGACGCAACATAAGTGGCCCCTACGCGGAGTATCTGTGAGCTTGGACGACTTGACATCCGCGCGCTGATTCGATTCTACAGAACCGTGGTCGATCTTGAAGCAAGGTAGTTCCAATGGGCCGACCTGAATCTTAGACGCGAAGCTCTGATAAGAAGCTTCATCTGCCATGTGGAAAGTCCCACTTGTTAGATATGAATTCGTTTTCGTTGGGCGGATTGGGTCTTTTCTCTCTCGAGAGATACTCCCATCGATTAGACGTGCAAGCCAGTGAAGCGGACATGTGTTTTTCACTAATCTGAGAACGTTCCTGTTCCAGTGATGTAGATTCGAATGGCAAACCCAACTGATTTCATATTATTTGGTTATTATTATGACAAATAAATCGAATAAATAACGCTGTTTCCAAAACGCATTATTCGTTAACCCTTGGTTAGAAGGACCCGGGTGCAAGAGACTAGCCTAAGTAATTTGTTTGTGAAGGAGTTGTATTGACTGGGTGAGTGGATGGAGTTGTAAAGCTACCAGATGAATGTCACAGATAAGAAGAGGCCAAACGCGTGAGGTTGCTACTGAAGGTGACACAGTCTCGTGAGAGGTCGATAAGCTCGGAGTAAACCGTGCACTTGTCACGCTTGTGTACAGTCTACTACGGAAACACAAAGTTCGGCAAGCGCTAAATTAGTGGATACATGACATCAGGGAAAGAGATCTTCGATGCGAAGTGTCATACTAGTCAGATGCGGTTCTAGTCTTGTAAAGATGGGTGAGAAGGTAGAAAGGAAGCGCGCGTGGTAGCTAGACCGCGAGATGCGGTATATCGCTGGAAAGCTAGCTTAGAAGTGAATCAGTAAAGGAAAAGAACGGCATACGATCTGATTAGATTCGAAAATGTCTAACCATCGTCGGCAGGTGGAGAGGAGAGAGAGAAAAGGATGAAGGACAACAGGTATCTAGAACGAGAGAAAAGATGTGTAGCACAGTGCAACCCAAGCGTAAAGGGTGCACAGGGAGGCATTTGTGGTGTGAGGAGAAGAGGGCAAGAAGAAGAAGGGAGAAGGAAGCGGGAGGCAAACAGGGAAGGAGGGAAGGGAAAACAAATTAGAGCAAGCAGGCGATCGATGGCGAAGTATGCCATGAAAGGGCAGTGCAACTCAAGGAAATGCAGTATATGCTAGTAATATCGCAGCTTACACTATGTATGCCCTGGGTGGCGAAAGCGATGACGGGTGAAAAAGCGAGGTCTTCAGTGAAGTATGCATGCTGCGCTCGTCATTCGCGGGGTGAGAACGGCACACAGTGGTTCGGATGAAGAGGAGAGGAAGGAAAAGCTGGTGCGGCGCGGTCGATCGATCGCGAGGCAGGAGAGCTGCATGCCGCACTGCGTGCCCCAGAAGGTATGGGGAGAACAGAAAACGATATCGGGTGGGAAGCAGGTGAAGGGCGGATTAGGGAGGTTTGCAGCGCGCGCGCCATCAATCGCAAGTCACGAGCTGCACAGAATGGCACGCAGTGGTTCAGAGGAAGAGGAGAGGGGGATCTGAGGTAAAAGAGGAAAAGCTGGTGCGCGCGCTCGATCGATCGCGAGGCAGGAGACTGCACGCGTCGCACTGCGTGCCGCAGAGGGTACGGGGAGAACAGAAAACGACGTCGGATGGCAAGCACGTGAAGCAGTGGATGTTGTGGGCATCGTTGTGTAAGGAAACGTTGATGAATGCACACTGTGCACTGCTGCTGGTGGACAGGAAGAAGGAGAAGGACAATGGAGGTTTGCAGCGCACGCTCGAATCGATCGCAAGTCACGAGCTGCACAGCATGACGGGTGGACACAATAGACACCGAGGCTCTGTTCTTTATATATATAGAGAAATCACTTGCACTCAAGATTGGCAAAAGCAGAATCGGAAGGATCTGCGTTTGGTAACTCGTGTACATACGATCAATTTCAAGGCGCACCAGAAACCATCATGATCAACTAGGCAACACAATATTTCCCTTGTTTACCGTTTTCCCAAGGCTCATGCACATGACTGCCAGTGAGTCGCGTCAGGCTACTGAAAAATCGAGCCAATTCAGGTTTTGTGAGTTATTCTTGAAATATGACATACACGAGAGCGGTGTCAAACATTCGAAGTACCCTTTACCATCTCCGCGGAACCGTAATTCAGTTCTTCAGGCCTTCAAGCTTTCAAGCTTCAGCTGGTGCAATATCGCCACAATATCACAGTCAAGTCGTGCACGCCCATCATTAGGTGCGGTGGTTACCATAACGTGGAGACCAAGAGCTCTTGTTCTCCTCGTTTGTGTGGGCTCTTGTACTCGCCACAGGCTATCTCACCCCGACTCTGGACAATATCTATAGTTTTCTATTGTATCATCTATTGTCTGTACAGCCATGGTGCAGGCACTGAGTCCGAACCCTTAGAGGTGCCCCTCGCAGCTACTCTTGACGTGAATGTGACTCGCGGATAGCCCCCGGAGAGCGATTCCCTTCAAGTTCGTCTTGTACCACGGCATTCTTGGCACTTCATCCAGATCCATGTAGGTTTTCTCGACTATCTCACATTTCCCTCATCTTTTGAGCAGCAGTAGATCTGGCCTTTCTGGTAGACGACTGTGGTGGTGCTGTGGCGTGGCCAACTCGGTTGCAGAGTCACTTTCCAACCACCTGGCTCATTTTCGCAAGGAATCCAGATATGTGGGAACAACGGTGGATCCTGACTCTACCGTGGCGCTGAACGACGAAGACGTCATTTCGGGTCAGTGCACGCCACACTCTACCTCGCCGTATATAATAGACCGTATTTCAAGCCTCTGGATCATCAAACATTCCTCCACCTTCCTATTCAGCCTTCCAACCTAGCCGTCATAATACTTGCCCATGTCTACAAGGACTTCACGAGGTAAATGCACCTCTCTGTCTCGTGGCCTTGGCTCACATCTTTGCAGTTCCTATGAATCATTGGATTGTCTTCATGTGGGCATCTTCGAGTCGTGGTATGGAAGAGGCCTCCTGTGGGGAATTTTCTTGCCCTGCTCTGGAGGGCTAGGGATGCCGCCGAAAATTCAATGCTGGTATGGCAAATGGGAAGATACAGGCACGATGGGCCAGCAACGAGGATGTACGGTGTCTCCAGATGCCCGTTGATGAGTTAAAGAACTATGTGAATCCCTTAAAGGCCTACAGGCGCGTTGGTGAGTGCAATTGTGCTGTCAGTGTGGTTGAACTGTCGACAGAAGTTTCATAGGTGGCTATGTCACTCAAGGGGGTCTGGATTTCGAGCTTGTGACCGACATGTTGTCAAAGATGATGCTAATCGGCACTCAGTTCGACCGATCGCAAGAAACCTTGCACACTATGGACCATCCGAACTATTGAGTCAGTCAAGGCTAGGGTTCCTCTTCTGTGCTGTTGCATATATGAACTCTCAGCACGGGGTGAGCGTCTCGATCCCAGAGCTCAGTGAGGCTGTGACGGGGACCTTGGACGAATTCCGACGCAGGCGTTAGCCTGCAAGCATATAGCAGTTTTCTACTGAACCAATGTCTATCCCATGTACAACTATCGACCCACTCCTGCAATTCAGTTCGTGGAACTATGGATTCCACCAGGAAGATTCGACACCGGCAGACAGTCTGAGCCGCGAAGCGTGTCCGACGTTAAAGAACGAGTGTAGTCATAAATATGCTACAATGAAATTGCTCAAAAGGCTGCGATTATTTCTTCTTAACAGATTCCTTCGCTTTTCCGTTGCCCTTTGAAACCAGTGCCCTCAAAGCCAGGTCACGGTGCATCTTGAGTCAACTTCGAATCTTCTTCTTGTCGTCCTGTTTCTCCGAGTTATTTCTCAAATTCGCGTATGTGCGAATTGTCGGTTCGCGCCATCAAGCAGTGACTTCTTCCCTCCTCTCCTCAGTTCTCTCCTCCCTGCACATGCAGATCCAGTCACTGCTAGGGAAATTGCGTTTGAGATACGCCAACCATGTCATCTTGTTATGCGTTTCTCTCCATGAACCCCCTCTGATAAGTATATACAAGGTACAAACAGAGTCGCTGACGTCAATGCCATAAGCCATAAGCCACGCGGAGGCTGTTTGCACGTTTTATCTTTCATTTTTTTCTTCGTGATACAGGTGGATGGACTTTTCTTGTGATCTTATGGTCGTCAGGATTGCGCCGGGTCCGTAAGGCAGTTTACACCAAATCTACACTGTCACTTAGTGGTGCCTGCTGGGGGCTTTGTGGCGGCATAGGTTGGATCAAGCGCGTACTTGTACTGTAGCCGTGAAGACACTGGTGACATGACAGAGCCGTGTGGTGCTTGCACGGCTTAGTCATTGCTATCATATCTTTTAGTCGTGAGATCTTACAGTATGTGAGCGTCAGCTGACGCCCATATTGTTATAATAACGCACTGTACAGTACCGCTGTCGCTGCTGTGGTGTTCTTTTTTGAGTAGAGATACATTATGCCACTTCCGAAAACCTGGCGCGTACTACCCTTTTACCACCTCTACGGATGCTTAAGTCGTTCATTCAGATGCCAATATCGCCATATCATGATATCGCAATCATCGGTATGTCCAATCGCCGATTGGGTGCAGTCGTTTGCACATATTCGGAGCACTGTTCTCGTATCGTATATATCCCATATGTAGCTGCTCTCATTGTGGATGGAACTGACGGACTGGACACCGCTGGCGAAGCGATCCTTTGTCTTGTAGCCATGCATTATCCACACCTTGTCCAGATCCATATACTGTCTTTCTCGACAATCTCAATTTCCCTTTTCCTTTGAGCAACAACAACTCTGACCCTTGTTGTAGACCACTGCGGCGATGCCAGGTGGCGCAGCTACCTTTGTTGTAGAGTCACGGTCCGACGGTATCATCCGGCTCATTTTCACGAGCCGTCCAGATATGTGGGAACGACAGCAACAACTGCTGACTCGGACTTGACTCCGAAGCAGCAACGACGACCCTTGTTAGGTCCAGTGCGCCACACTCTACCTCGCCGTGCTATATAAGGACCGTGTTCCAAACCTCTGGATCACAAACATCCCTCCGTCTTCCTATTCAGCTTCCAACCTAGCCCTCGTCTCTTACCTATGGAACCACCATGTAAACGCATTTAGCTCACTATCTCGTGACCCCTGGCTTACATCTGTGCAGACCATATCAACCACTGGGATTGTGTTCATGTGGGCATCTTCGAGCCGCGGTTTGACCCAGAGGAGTTCCAATGGGGGATTTTCTTGCCCATTTCCGGAGGTTCGGGAATGCGGCGGAGAGTTCAATATTGGTACGGCAAATGGGAAGATTCAGACGAAGGCGCATGGACGGGCATGTACAATAAGGAGATACCATATGAAGAATTCCGGCCGGACGTCATTTTCTTGCATGTCTACAGCTGCCTTAGTAAGTGCAACTGCACAGTAAGTGAGGCTGAATTACTGACACTACCTACAGACCGCGATATCATTCCGGAAGGTTTTATTGCCGAGCATGTGAGCTGGCATGCTGTTGCACATGAGGCCACCGCCAGTGGCAAGTCCGAATCGGTTTGTGCTCGGACCATACTTGGGAGGAGACGACCTACGTAGTCAGCCCAAGCTAGACTGGCTCTACCATGCTTTGAGAGATATCGGCCCTCACTATGAAGTCGAGCTCTCCAGTGGAGAGCAAAATGATATCGTGGACCGGGTCTTGCACCAAGTTCTTGCAGGGGAATAGTGGGAGTGTTGCATGATTAGTATCTAGGCTGGATGCACGCATATTGTGTTTTTCTACTTGCAGGATCTATCGTGTACAGCTGTGACTACGCAATTCTGTTCTTTGAACGGTGGATAAAGTTCGACATCGGGTGCCAGTCTCAGCTGCCAAGCGCGACAGATCAGGTCGATTGATAGGTATCACAACAATGACATTGTTAACGTCGCAATCATTTCTTCTTCCCAGATCCTTTCGCTTTTCCATTGCCCTTTGAAAATGACTTGCCCTCAAAGCCAGGCCGTGATTTCGTCTTAACTTTGACACCCTTCCTCTTGTCGTTCCGTCTCTCATTTCGCATGGCGATATTGTCGGATCGCTTCTTTTGTTTGGCAGCCATCGAAGCAGCGACCTGTTCCTTCCTCTCCTCCCTGTACATACAGATTCAGTCATCGCCAAGGAGCTTGCGTTGAGATAGACTCACCATGTCTTCTTGCTACGCGTCTTCTCCTTCTCCTTCCGTTTGATCGCCTTCTTCAGTTGTGTCTCGTTATCTTTGACTTTGACACCATCCACGCGGGCCTCTGCTTTCGCCCATCGTTCTCGCTCTTCTACAATCTTGCGTTTCTCCTCTGGGAGGGAGGCCAGCTTCTCCTTGCGTGCAGCGATCTGAGTAAGAGCTTGCGTAGGGTTGGACGAAGTCTTGAGCTGAGAGCTTCGTTTGCTTGTGGAGCCAGCCAAGGCTGAGAACGCGACATTAGTGAGGGGGCCATCGTGGTTGGTGGAAGGACCTGAGGCGGATGTCATCGATAGGTCCGGCACGACGAGTTGATTCTGGAGATGTTCACGTTAGGGTCAGTAACAAAGCGATCAGCTGGCGTGTTTTTGTGTATCAAAGTTGATTAAACTCGCCTTGGTAACGGCCGCCTTCCCCTTCGCATCCTTGTCTTTTCCTTGTCCTTTCTCCTTCTCAGCTCTTCTTCGTTCCCTCGTCTCCTTTCTGCGCTTCTCCCTCAGTGCTGCGCGCTGCTTCCGACGTTCCTCAAGTAATTCATCCTTGTCGCCTGGTTCGCCACTCTGCGCGCCTCCACGACGAAGCGACACCATCCGCGCGTGCAACTTCTCCCGTAATAGAGATATACTCTCCGTCTGGGGCATCGGCACCATCTCCTCATCAACAGTGTTAGGCGTAGCGTCACCTCCGTTGGAGCCTGCCAAGCCGTCAACTTGCATAACGTCGTCACCGTCGTCCGAATCTGAGGGAGGCGACGGTGATGGGGCTCTCCGTTTTCCTTTTCCTTTCTTGTCAGCGTTGGAAGGTTGTTGTTCGTGTTCGAAGGCTGCTTCGTTTTGGAGCTCTACGATGGATTTTTGGTTTGCGGGATCAAGCTGTGGAAACGCATCGCCGAGAGAGCGCTGCTTAGACCGTAGCGTTGGGTTCACGATAGTCAGAACACACACCTTTTCGCGTCTGGCTTTTTTGGATGCGTCCTTCACAGCTTGCTTAGGTGCCTTTTGGTTCTTGCTGTGCTTCTGGTATTTGTTCGGGACCTACGTACACAAGCGCAAGCGCATAAAAAGTCAACGAGGAGCATGCGATCCGATGAAAAAGACGGCGCACAGCACTATCCGCCTCCTCGTCCTTCACCAGGTAGTATTTTGGCGGTATGAGCCTAAGGAGTGCCTCAAAGGTATCATTGTGCGCCTCGAGGGTCGTACGGAGGACTTCTAGGGAGGTTGCCATGGTCCTGTACCCTATCAAAGGTCCCAGAGAGACGAGAACGCGAGCCTGAAGATTCTAGTAGAAGCTGCAACAGAATTTGACCAATCCTTGATCACAGCTGGGGAGTTTGGTGCAGCGTTATGTCAGCTTGCTTGATCGGGAAGGTGTGTAAGGTTGATGATATACGCTGCAGGTGTGGACAACAACCTCCAGGAAAACGGTGAGGAAAATAGACACCATTATATTGACACGACGGGGATAATAATCCCATCTCTGACATTATAATTCCTGGTCACTGATTATCAAACCCCCTTTCGTAAGTATAATACATTATCCTCTCGTTTTCCTGATCACTGAGAGAAGCATTTCCGTGAATCTTCCACAAAAATAACGGTACGCGTAATGCTGCGAGAGTAAGATGAAGTGGTAAATATGACAAGACCGGACCAGAGACAAGACCGGGTCAGAGACCACTCGACAAGGTTAACCCAAGCTAGTGCTCCAGGACCAATAGAAGGCAATTATGCAACCCTGCGCTTCGTCTGCGGATGGAATCAGCACCAAAGTTCTTTCGATCGTGTCTTCCTGCTCTTACATCCGTCATCATGAACAATGTGTAGATATATGGGGAGTTGGGTGAAAGCCGAGCTCACCATCACACACAGTGAGGTCGAAGATCTCGGCACCCTGGGACACGACGCACTCCGAGCAGACGACCGTTTGCCGTTTCACTGTGTCAAGACGTCGAACGAAATGCCGTACGTCGACCAGGACCCATGACAGTATTGGTCCGGTTCGGGGAGACTATACATATTGACGTGGGCCAGACTTGTGCTACATGCTTTAGTTATGAAATAAACTCTCGATGAGAAGATGACACCGGGTCCTCAAGATGGTAGGCGTGGTGCCACGATGTCAGCACCCTCCGGTCATTCCGTGATCCGCCTACAATCACGGTTTTGGCAGGGAAATTGACAGCATGTCACTTCATTGTCACAAAATCCCTGCAAAAAGCGTGACTGCTGAATCGTAGGTGGATCACGGAAAGAGGATAGCACTGCAACTCGGTCTAGGGGCATGGGTGGCGTCGAGTTGTACCTTGGTGTACCCAATCTAGTCAAAATCCGGTTGCAACTGCCAACGGCGCTTCACTCCCATACATAGAGCGGGAAAAACCCGGAAAACCTGTCGAGATGGAGAATCATTACGGTAATCAGGACGCACTGGAGCTTGGGCTAAAGACTGGCCTCAAAATGTGACATGTCAGCTTCAACAACAACTTACTTGTTAGTGCATATGGATACTCCAGTTTGCGTTGAATAACCCTGACCACTTTGTGGTGCATCTACGAGAGAGGTTTTTGTGGCGGTGCCGGAAAGAGGGCCTTATATAGAACATGATCGAGTCGACGTTATCAAAAATAGGCTTATTCCGAGACGGAAGGAAAGTCATCATGACAACATGTTACGCCATACATGCCAGTCCATATCTCTGCCGCAACAGCAAGATAGATCGACACCACTCATATGATCACATGGATATGCATAATCTGAGCCAAATCTGATGATATGCCCTACAGCAAGTGCATGTGATGCATATTGGCATATGCATGACTTTGCGTCCACGTATGCATATGAGCAAGTGTACTGTACTAGGCAATGTCGTCGAAGCATCGTGCAAACTAACCAAATGGAGACAATGTTCGGTCTCACCCGGACCGACAACAGGAGGAACATGTCAAATTTATTCTGGTTGCTTCGGAAAGATGCGAAAGGATACGTTCCTGAGAGTATCCGCTGAGCTACTAGCATACTACGATCATGCGAACGCAACTCTGATAACGCCATACTGGGGCTGAAAAGTGATGTGTGTACATGGAGATGGGCCTGAATAATCCGACTCGGACGGCACGGTTGTCGGTGAGTTACTAGATCTTCTCATGACCAGGATCTGTCGTCACGGTCCCTGCCCGATGCTCGCTATGAAGCTGTAGGGCCTCAACACCGTTACAATCGTGTGAGTGAGGACCAGTTCCGACATTCAAGAGCTGAGGAACCCTTGCCAACTACTCCAACACATCTAACAACCCAAGACCGATCGGAAGGCTGTACACACGTCGCGAGCCATTCTGCCAGTGCACTCCGAATCACCATGTCCCTTCCCCGTTTCAACGCGAGTGTCATCACTGGGCCAATCATGATCGGTCTTGTCGCTGCCGCAGTCCTCTTTGGTTGCGCTCTAATCCAGATGTGTCTGTATTACAAGAACTTCCCGAATGACAGATGGCAACTCAAATGCTTAGTATGTGTCATACTTGCACCAGTTCTCTGCTTCTTGAAACTCACTGCCAAGCTCGTGTTAAGGTCACGTTTCGTGATGTAGGTCAGCACTCAACAGGCTGAGTGATGAAATACTGATGATATAGGTAAAGGGCCCTTCAGACCACTCACCTCTTATGCTTAACCAGCAGCTTCTGGACAATATCGATCACTGATTACGATGCACTTGAAGTTATGGCTCACGTCCCACAACCAGCTGTGGTCAGCGTACTACTTAGTGCACTGTCCTCGTATTCTCGTCCAGGTGGGCATCACTTCCCGACTATTACTTCCCATACTGACGCCGTCACGTTGCCCTGTAGATGTTTTTCACCTACAGACTGTACGAGCTCTCACCACGCCCGATACTCCCATCCATCTGTGCATTCCTGGTGACCGTCAGTCTGGTAGTTGCTTGGACGTACACCATCCCCGGATTCTACGCGACGGACTTGACAGTGTATTTTCAGAAATGGGAATGGGTCTTCTCCTCCTAACTTTGTTCTGATGACCATGTGCGATGTAACGGTCGCATTGGCGCTTTCCTACCACTTGTATCAGAGACGTAAAGACGGGTCAAAGCGGTACGTTCCCTCCCCGTGCATTTGATAGTGTCGCAATCAACTCTGCTGCTTAGGACGACTCGGATGATAGACCGATTGATATTATACACCATCGGTGAGCTTCTTGTCTCGTAGAAAATTGCTCCGGTTGGCTGAAGATATGACGCGATGCAGAAACCGGCTTAATCACAAGGTATTCAGTCTTGCATATGCGCGTCATTCACTATCTTACATTTCGCGAAAAGCATGGCTGATTTAGCGGAGGCTGTCTGTGTGAGTTCCATCGGGAGTCTCTTTCATTGCTCGCTTGCTGACATGAGACCTCAGTATTGGGCCATCCCGAATACTTGTGCGCTTCGAATGTTACAACGTCCTGTCGGTACGCTTACTGTGAACCTTGGCAGACATCTGGGCTGCAGTTTACTCAGCGGTGTGCGGAAGTGAGTTTCGCCAAAAATGACATATAACTTATTCCCAACACCTTGAAAATATTCCAGTTTACGTCAATTCATTCCTAACAGCGTATGGTACGAAGTTCTACCGCTGAAATCATTACTGATGACTTGTGCTCTTCCCTACAGGTTGAATAGCAGGGCACTATTTGTAAGCCAGATGGGGGTTCGAGTTTAACAGCACCTTCTCTGCTCGAAACCCTGACGCCACCGTAAATGACACTTTTGACAATAAGAGAAGCGTACGTATCACCTAGTATCTCTGCATGCCGGATTTCCTGTCTTATACAGACGTTCAGTCGCATCAGTGTCATAATCATCACGGTTGCCGAAGAGACCCAGGTTCGGTCGCGGAACGCGCCCGATACCGAGGTAAGCAGTCCGTTTAGGCACCACCCTCCTCCAGGTTAGCGATGATCTATATCCACAGGCACTTCCAGAATCCGACGTAGCATGAGCTCGGTCCTCCCATTTACAAGACATATCATGATCTTCACGTAGACACTGAACTTGCTGTATCCATACGTCACGACCGTTACGCATGTAGCCTCAGAACAATGATAGATAGAGAGTTCACCTTGCGAATCGTTGGCCTTCGAGCGTGGTAGCTTACAACCATCACATCATACAACTCCTCACAAACAATTACTTACACCCTCACCGGGTCCTCACGTCCAGTATGACAGCGGGGGACTGTTAAAACGCTGTCAGTTCATGCTATAAACTCGAAGACCCACCGCACACTTCGGTCCTCTGAGCGCTAGACGTCGTTAGGTGTCTTGCAGTCGCCGGCTGACTCGGCCTTCAAGTTGGTTCCCGACCACTTTTGCGTTCGCGGGCACCTCATATTCTACCACGATGATGAACATGTGTCTTCTCAGACAGTTCGGAGCTGCCTGATTGTGGCTGAGGGTCCGAGTCAGCGCCTCTTCTAGCCAGGCCATCTTGCGGATTCCAATAAACAATAACTTATGTAAGAGAAGCATGCAAGGAAGGTGTGGCTGTGCATCTTATTATAAGTTGGATCGTGTTGTCACTGTCAGACTCTCGGAAACGCAATTTGGTTCATTCTGCACGATTGTTATACTTCATTTCTTTCAACACAGATAAAGGTGCTGTCAGCTCTCTTGGAAATGGAAGTGAAACTGATGGAATACTACAGACTACAGTTGTCAAAACTGGGTTGCCTTTCGGGACCAGTCGAACGCGAGGCTCAGCTCGTTTCCACAGTGGAAGAGTTCTCGGTCTAGTGGTACGTGCATGGATTTATCGGAGAACGTGAGCAGCCTACAGTGCTTTCTTACTTATAGCACAACGACGATCATTTGCATATTCATCATCGGTCACTAGTCATCTCAAGGTTCCGTGTCGCACAGACCCACTGTTTCCCTCCACGTTCTTTACTTCGAGACTCGTGATCGCCGCCTCTTCGTGTTTCGCTCCCCGATCCGCCGCAGCTGATCATTTCATACCGGCGACAATAGATTCAGCACCATGTCTGCAGTTGGAATTCACAGACGCAAATCGAGTAAAGAGGATCCTACCGACATTGACATCGTCGATGAAAAGGATGCCTCCATACTAGCGGACCCCTCTCGTTCTGTCCCAACGACGCTCGCTGTCTCTCCCTCACCCCCAAGGAGTCGCGTCCATTCAACGTCCAACGTCCACCCGCCATTGGGTCCTGGTATCCTGCACGCACCAAACCCCAAGTACCTCCACTTCTCGGTGCTGGAATCCCCTCACGTCGTCCACCAAGTATCAGTCTAAACTCGCCTCCAACTTCTCCTTTTCGCACGTCATTTACCACACACAATCCTCACGCACACTCCCGTACGCGATCTATCTCCTCCGGGCCCTTCGTGCCACCTGTATCATCCCCCCTCGCTACGTCCTTCCCAGCTCATGTCCCACTGACATCCATTCCCTTCTTCAGGCAGTACTCCCGAAATCAACGTGTCAGATGGTGATGCGACCTCTACCTAATGTTCAGCCAAGTCACACTAGACGGCATTCACGTCTTCACTCCCGGAATCTATCGATATTCTTCCCCCGGCCACACGCTACCATCTCAGAGGACGACAGACCTGGAGACGAAGAAGCCCCAACTCCCAAACCCGAACCCATCCTAATTCCCGCTTCTCAATCCGAACCCGCACTCGGTCCCGGTGCACAAGTTGGTCGGGAGTTCAACGCCGGCTTCTCATTCGGTGGCATACCCAAATCATCTTCTGAACCTAACGGTATGCGCAACTCAGGGTCTGGAGTCACTACGAGACGCGGTCACCATCACAAGCATTCGCTTTCCCACAATTTCTTTTCTTTTCTTGAGCCTGGGAAGTCCCAGACGGTTGCCATTCCGAGCAAAAGGGAAGACCTGCATACCACTCCCACGCCGACGCCCATCTCCCCGTGGAGCCCTATCTCCAACGACTCGCTTCTCGCACCTGCCGGTATGTCCACTGTGGAGCTTATCCCACGTTCGCAGTCCACCTCACCGGCGGTGTCTCGATCGAATTCGGTATCACCTGCCTTCTCTGGATCGAGTTTGGTTTTGAGTGAGAGCGTTTCTCCTTCAGGTACGGCCGCTACAGTCACTGCGTTTGCCCAGTTCGTGCTTGGTGCGTTAGTATGGGTGCGTGGTCAGAGTATTGGGTCGCTGGCATGCACCGGGCTGGGGTACTGGGTCGTGTTTGATGCGGTGGGAATTATCGGGCCTGTCATCGTTGCGCGGCAAATGAAAGGAAAGGGGAATGCGATGTATGGGTGAGTCTAAGAGCAGTCGTTCTGCTAAGAGGAGACTGATGGCCGCATGGAAGGCCTGCACGACTCGGAACGACCCTCCTCTTTGCCCAGTGTGTGTATTTGATGTTCGCGGGCGTCTACGTCGCGAAAGAGGCCGTCGAGCACTTCCTGTTGTCTGCTGGTGCACACGGCATGGGCACGGTGGAGGTGGTGGGGTGGTGGGAGGCGGAGGTAAGCGTGAGGCTTTATGTGGAAGGAACGTGGAAGGTCTGACTTGGTGACGAACAGGAGGCGATGGGCACCATCATCACTGGGGCGATGAGAAACCTGAGACTCTTGGGTGAGTTTTCATCTGGATATGAAGCATGGTTGGATTCTAGCAGACTCATTGCGACAAATTCAGCCTTCAATTCCCCGTCCTACTCATCGTCATCGTGCTCCTCTCATTCATATGCACCTCCACAACATTTGGCCAGCATGAGGTCCTCGTCGACAGTGAGTCTGATCTCAGTCCCGAAAGGCCCCTATCTGACTGCTTTAACCGCTAACAGTAACAAACAAACACATACCCTCACCCACGTCGCTCTTCCGCCGCGGATACCGAGGCACACCCCCGTCTCCAGAGCAGGCATCAGGTTTGAAGCGGATCCTGCGCAACCCGTATGCGCTTCCACCGGTCCTATTCTGCGTGGCGATCTTGGGTGCTGAGATGGTTCTAGACGTGTGCGTATATGCTCATATTCTGGTGTGCCATCTCGTAATTGAATTGATCGTCACCCAGGGCCCATTATGCCCCGTTCGATCTCGCGCTTGCAGCGCTTGAGGTGGTCTTGACGACACACGTGGCATCTGCGGCCTGTGTCGTACTCGGCGGTGTATTGCTGCAGACAGCACCCCCGATGATTCCTGGTAGGGTAGTCCCTGTGGGTGTTAGTGAGCCAGCTGCACGGATGGAGGCCTTTTGGAGGGTCGTTAGGGAGGTACGTCACGTCACAGGAATAGTGCTAGACTATGCCAAAGATGCTAACACTGACTGGTGTGCTGGGATAGATCGAGCGCCATGAACATGTCGTGCATTTACCAGCGCCACACGTTTGGCAGGTCGTTCCTGCTGGCCAGCCACGATCCATTGCTGGTTCTGAGCCTCATAAGCCCCAATCTTCTAACGGACATGCCCATTCGAATGGGCACAGTCATCACCTTCACGACCATGCTCACGACCACCACGACGCTCACGCAAAACATGTCCTGGGCGGCCTCCAAACGACCTCACCCGCCCTTATCATCACCCTTTCGCCCCACGTCTCATCAAGCCTGGCAGATACTGATATCCTCAGGTTGACACAGTGGGCGAGCGCACGCGCGCGCGCGGCGTTTGCGAAGGGTGGGTCCGGGGAGAGTGGGGAAGTGGAAGTTACAGTGGGTGTTGTGAGGGGCTGACTTTGTGCATTTCTCGTCTGGGTTCTGGGTCGTCGGCGGTCTGGAACCATTAGCGTTTGGTGGCCTAGAATTTCCAGGCTTTACACTGCTGATCGGTGCCGACTCTGCGGTCAACGGAGGGCGGTTTGGAGAGGAGTGGTCACTGGGGCGTTCGTGCCTTTGTTTGTGGCACGTGGTCTCTGTCGATATACCCGTTCGAGCATTTTTTTTACCTTGCGTTTGATCATCATCACCATTGTGTCACTTTCAAGGCATTGATTGCATTGCATCGCATCATCGTGGCTTGGCTCTCTTTGTGAGTGGCAGCCCCAAAAATCGGGGGGCTGAAAAACAGGAGGTAAGTGGTCCCAATTGGGAATTGTAGCATTGAAACGTATATGACGTCGAGCCGCCATAATTGAGGCGCGAGGCCAGGATAAAAAACCCCTGGGGCCCGACATGTTGCCCACATTCTTGTCACCCACCTCCAACATACTCTACGCTCCTCCATAATCACAACACTGTTCAGTCTTTTCTAAGTTAAATTCTTTCTTCTAATATGTCAAGCACCGGATACGTGTTGAAGCTCGGCGGTGAGTGGACTGCCGTTGTACCTGGAGAGGCTGTGGGCTGACTGACCCATCCGATTCGCATAGGCACCGTCATTGTCACCGGCGGGAATCGTGGCATCGGCAAGGCCTTCAGCCGTGCGTTGGCTAGGGCTGGCTCGAACGTCGCCATCATCTACAGGTCCGTCTGTGGTGCCCGATCCATTTCCCATTATTATCCCTCCTGCTTCGTCCGCTAACGGTGACCTTCCTTCCCCCACCCCCACCCCTTTCCGACGTTCCAGGACCTCCAAGGATGCCCCCGATGTCGCGAGGAAGATCCAGGAAGAGTTCCAGAATGTGAAAGTCAGGGTATGTCCTGGATAACAAACTCAACTCGTCGTCCGCAGGGTAACCCCTAACTCTGGTACCACACCCCTGCAGGCGTACCAAGTCGACGTGTCCGACTACGACAGGACGCTCGAGACCTTCAAGCGGGCCGAGCAAGAGTTGGGCGAGGTTACCGGCCTCATCGCCGTGAGTTTTTTTGTGGTCGTGGGTTTCGGGATTGAACGGCTCGTCGCTGATGCGCAACTGTTAGAACGCTGGTGTGTCGGCCATCAAGCCCGCTCTTGAGCTGACCACCGAGGACTTCCGTAACATATACGGGGTCAACGTCCTCGGCGTTTTCAACAGCGCGAAGGCTGTTGCCAGGTGAGACCTTCCCTCCTCTCCACTGCCCACAAGCTTGACCGCCCCCATAGGATTTGGGTCGACCGTGGCGAAAGATCCAAGGGCTCCATCGTCATCACTGCTTCCATGAGCGCAGAGATCATCAACCAGGCTAGCACCAACAAGCCTCTCCCTCAGGTCAGTGTTTTAATCTAGCTCGGGGCTCCGGCTGTGGTTCTCAGCGTCCGTCGCGGCTAGGTGTTCTACAACTCTTCCAAAGCTGCTGTCCGCAACCTTGTCAAGGGCCTTGCGGCCGAATGGATCACCCACAACATTAGAGTCAACAGCGTCTCGCCTGGTTACGGTATGTAGACCGTCGATTCTGGGTTTTTCATCCATTTCGACGAGGGTATTGACCACTGGGGGGGCTCTCTTTGTTACTAGTTCGGACCGATCAGACCGAGCACTTGGACAAGAACATTCGGGACCACCAGGCTCACAATGTGCCTCTTAGGCGATTCGCTGAGGTAGGGAACAAAATCCATTTGTCTTTCCGCGGAACGAGAGCGCGCTGACTCGGAAACTATGTTTTATCTAGCCCGAGGAGATTACCGGCCAGGCTCTCTTGCTCCTCTCCGACAGGGCGAGCTACCAGACGGGCGCAGACTATCTCGTCGACGGGTACGTTATTACCATCTCGGGCATGCGTGGTCATCGATCGACGAACTGACGACATCCCGATAGCGGCCAGCTCATCTGGTAAAGGAACTAAAAAAAGTACTTCGCGTTTGCCCACGACGGCAGCAACAACGAAGAACATGGGATTCAGTTCGTTTTTGCGTTTGAAAATGTAACAACAACAGGGAAAAAGTGTATGAATAGCCGGATGTGTCTAACTTTGGTCTAACTTGACTAGCCTTGACTGCCGATGCCAGTCTGATTACGTGATTGATGGATCGTGTCACGCTTGTACTAAGTTAGGAGGGAACGACCCTACTACAGTACTAACTACAAGGAGACTACAAGTCACGAACGAGTGATCTGTGCCAACGCATCAGGATTTGATTTCGATAACGTAGATTATGTCTTTTTTTCTAATCAAGAACGAGCGAAAAGAGTTTCCAAAGATGGCGGAGAATTACAACGAGTGTACAGCAACAACCAATGCAATGCACACAGGTGGGGGGCGAGTAATACGAAGAGTCCGCGGTTGTCTATCCATGTCTAAGGTATGCACAAAATGTCTATGGGTATGACCTGCAAACATCCGAACATAGAAAGCGTCTATGTATGTGATGTCCAGAACCTTTACCTTGGAGGGAGGGGCCACGTTCGTCAGCACAGGTATTACTCTCGGAACGGACCTGTCAACCTACATCGTCGACGACAACTCCCGGCCTACGCCAACCTACACCGCATGGTATGCTTTCGGCTTGTACTCCGTGTTTGCGGAGTACATGTCATTATCCGTCGTAGTCGCGAAACCATCGATGTGGGTATGCACCGTCTGCGACAGGGAGACCTGGACACCGCCCTCTGGGAACGTGCCCAGGTTCGACGTCGAGTAGATCTGGTCGGAGGCGGTGGGGCGGGCTGCGCTGGCTCTGACCGTCCAGCGACGCGTGCCCGCTGAGGAGACTTTGGCGTGCACGTCCCCGTGTGAGAGACCCAGACCAACTCGGACGATTACGGAGGAGAACTGTTCGGGGATAATAGATATGTTGTTCAGTGGAGGTGGAGCGGGGCAAAGTGGAGCGCGGCAAGCGACAGATAGGCGCGTGACGTGAGAATTGGTGTATGAGGACTGGAGGGGGAGGGGACTTACCACGATTCCCTGGTGGCGTAGCGATAGGAGAGGTGAGAAGAGAATAAAATTTTCAGCGCCTGTTCACACGAGAGCGTAATGGAAGTGTCTCACGATGATTGGGGACATCTGGTTCGGGAGACGAGTTAGCGGAACAGTAGAGTATGGAGAGGCAAGGGTGCGTTAATGTTGTACTCACGGAGTTGAGGAAAATAAACATGGCTGGTGAATCGACCGTGTAGGTCGTAATCATGGCTACTAGCATGAGGGAATACGCAGAACCTGTAAAGTAGGGACCTTCATTGGTATGCATATAGCAGAGGTTCTCATTCCTGAGCGTACCAGATTCGACTATAATAGATGCTACACGGGACAGATGGTATTCGTCCCCTTTTGTATAGGGTGAAACAGCTTTCTGGATCATCCAGATCTTGAATGCTATGAGGCCTGTAGGTTGCGGAACGATGAAAATGGAAGGAAATAAAGCCATCATTAGAGGACTCACTGGTGCACATAACATTCATGCCGAGGGTGATTGCATAGAATATCTTGACGCGGGTGGAGAGGGCGTCACTGAATACGTTCTCCCCAGGAAGGATAAGACTGAGAGTGTATACCCATAAGATGCCAATCGCTACACACTGGTCAGTAAAAGTGAGATGTGAAAGAGGGTCGAAAAGGATACCGATGTCAGACAGGAGTAGTAGGAAAGGAACAATGGCAACGGAGTACTTTCGGCCCCATACGACGTAGCTACGGTACAACTGCACGTCATCGAGTTAGGAGGGTTTATGCTTATGACTGGAACCAGCTGTGCTTACAATGAATGCGTCGGATATAATAGTGATAGTTACATAGAGCGCGCTTTTAAAGATATTTTTCCAAGAGCTGAAGTCGCTGTAATACGTAGCAGGGTACTTTGGTGTTGCCATATTTGACGTAAACGCATCCATGTTACGGATGATGTCGATCACCAGATGCTTTGTCGCATTTGTAAGCCAAATTGTGCTAATGAAGCTAGCGTGAATTTGAGGTGCTCACTGCTGTGATGAGGATGAACAACGAGACAGCGGTTCCGACGAGGTAGTCACTCGGTCGAGCGTGTCTCCGTCGCAGCACTTGTACGCATTGGATGAATATCGTGACATATATGCCTAGGGCCACGTTAGCCCTCGCTGAGTAGCACATGAACAGGATTTGGACGAACCATATAACAACGATTCTAGGAAGACGCCAGTGAGCTCAGCCGCCGGAACAGTTAGCGCAACCATGGCCTTACTCGAGTTTGCCTGTGGAATGACATGCACTACGTGAGACAAGAAAGATTCGAGACGCCTGGCTCGGTCCAATCACAGGCCTAATATGTAATTCCAGGCAGTCGCACGCTGCGTCAACCAGGACCCCTTTTGGGTGATGAGAGGCTGAGGATCACCCCAGTCGCTCGGTTGATGGCGAAGTATGGAACATGACATGACTGGGATATAAATAGATTATAAACACTCACGAGATTCAGATGGGCCTGACATTTCATCGTGGCACGCAGGCTTGTCACGTCTGCAATCTATGTGGCCAAGAGCGACTTTCTACAAATTAGCATGTGCAACCGATAGAAACCAATATTACAGTAATCACTTTATCGAGTAGAAAATGATCCAGTCTGGCCAATGAAACTACCATTTGCGATTAGACAAACTAACTTGATCGCCCGTCCCGCAAAGCACGTATGTTTTGGTCAGTACACCACTCTGGGGCCCGTGTGAGCGAGCAACTGTGAATGTGGAACTTCGATTTCCCTTGCAGCTACCAAAACTGCACTCCCACACGGGAAAGTAGGTACCGGTAATCGAAGCCCCTCCGACGATGATGATCCGGCAAGCACGTAAGCACACAACTATCTCCCCCCTCCCCCTTCCAAGTCGGTACCCCTTCTGACAAGCTGCCAAAGCTTGGCACTCGCTCGGCATCGTACAGTTCCCCCTCAGTCAGAACAGTGGCAAGGCTCGACACGGTACCAAGGCACTGAGGTACAATTCTGAAGGCAAGGTGGAGGCTGAGGCGATCGCAAGGGGCGGTTGGCATGTGGAGGTCAGACTTACCCTCGTATTTTCGAAGTCAGCGGCGCTAAATTTGTCTCAGCCACAAATCACTCGCAAAGTTACCTCTGAAACATAGAGTAGTTATGTCCTAAATACCACCAGCTGCAAATAGTCTGAAAATCTGCTGTTCCTGTCGCAGGAGATGCCAGCGACAAGTCGCTATTGTACCTCGTTGCTTTCCTCTGCTGTGCCTAATTTTTGACAAATTAATTATCTCCGCACTCGCTTAGACGATTGTTCCTATTGAACGTTCTGGACAGAGTGAACTGATTCTTCACGAATACCACTACATATGTATATAATTATAATAGGTAGACATTGACATCGCCCCTTACAGGCATTTCGATAAGAAAAGCCGATCACAGCCCGATGGTATCGATGACTTGAAATTGTCGCTAGGAAACTTCGCAGTGCAGCTCCGAGCATCCTTTAGGATCCACATATCCATTTCAAGTTCTCCTACTAAATATTAGCCACTGTTGGCCCTAGTGGGCCGTGTCGACACGTCGTTGAATATCAGGGAGCGCATGACAGTCTAGAAGCACGATAAGACTTGCTATCTCACATCCTCCTGGAATATTCACAGGCGCCGTGCGAATTCACGGTGTTAATTGATGGCAACTCGCCTCGCTTCGTTCCTCCCTGGAGTGTTTCGTTGCAGTTGTAGGTTCCACCCACTGATGCCGTGGCGGTAGGGTGCAAATACTCCGGTGCTGATCTGCAGAGACGTTACCAATGAATTGATTTTTATATAGCTGTAGACTGTGGAAAGTGCCACGCAGCTGCAAACGTAAAAGTTGTCACTCTAAAGCGAATGGCCCATCAGTTCAAGAAACCCCACTCAAACAGGGTATCAGTGCACTCACTTAGCCAACTACACATTGCAACGGCCACTGGGAATAGTCTGGGAATACGTAGGGAATACGTGGAATGCTTGACGTTTCTTGGCAACTTCAGCCTTTGTTCCTCACCTATCCGCAAGTTCGTGTTCCCTTCAGCATTCATGGACTTGTGCAGACTCGTAATAGGTGCTTTGTACGTCCCGAGCACCCTCAACTTCGGAAGCCCGTGTTAAAAAATCGAACCAAGGGCGAGTAAGGTCAACACACGTTCGAACCGGGACTCGAGGCGATGGAAGCTTATGGTAGTAGGGTTCCCCGCAATGTGGGTGCCAGACTGTCAACGTAGAAGTTCTTTGCGTACAAAGGGGTCACCCGATGTGCGCCGGTGATCACGATCTAAGTCAGGCTTAAGTTAGTATCAGATGCCTGCGGGTGCTAGATCGGGAGGCGAGTTGTATGGATTTTACTACGTCACCTCCTACGGGGCCAAACCACTCAATGGGTGTTTTTGTCGTCCCCTGTTACCCTTCGGAAGCAATCTGGCGTGTTGTCGATGTTCCCGAGGCGGTCCGAACACTGGGTAGCGCAGCGTGCTGTGTAAGGTCCCCCGAAGACCGCTTCTCATTGTGGTATTATAACTACGTGGCTGTTCACTATAAGGCTCCTGCCAGCAGTCTGCCCTCGGAAGCGACGGTGACGGAGACTAGCCAGAGTAGCCTTAAATTGGCGTTTTCCTTCTGCTGGACCCATGCTCTGTGCCCCAGGATGAATCATCCCTACGCCACGTCTTCGAGTTATGTGTACACTAATGTGGTGAGTTTATTGGGTTGTCTTCGTGTCGAAACTCGATCGACAAAGACTAACACCACCCAACTGTTGTGCGGTACTACCTAGCACCATCCGTACAGCAGGGCCTATTACAGAGATGTCGTGACGTCACCTCAGCATTTTCACAGTTTTATACCAGTAAGCTGATCATCGTTCTTGGGCTTCGAGCTGCGCTGAATACAGGGCGATCGATCAGAAATTCTCGTCAGACTCCATACCATTACTACCCCAGAGTGTCGCAACGGAGTATACGGGCGGAAGTGTACCTACGGAAAGCATGTATTCTGACGACGAGCATTCGTCATCTCCCCTCATAAGTATTGGCGTGAGTATCCGACCCTTGTGCAAGCCAACTTTCTGGTATTGAAGCTCTTTTTGTTTCAGAGACGAATATGGCAAAAATTTAAGAAGATGGGACGTTGGCCTTTACGCAAATTATCGTTCCGTGTCCGCCCTTGTCATTATAACATCGACAACGACTCAGGCGAGTGAGGTCTCTGTGTTTGTATCTTAAATGCTAACTTCGTCGACTAGCTTTCTTCCCATGATCACCCGTACTTGTCTAATTTAGCAGATATCCTAATACCATGTACCACTTATTCCCGGTCTCTCTATCGTCGGATGATATGCTCGGGTCCCATCGACCACTTATGCATTATGTTGTTGCCTGCATCTGTAATGGCGTGATGCAGTGTTCAGTGACCCCCACGAAGCTCTTCGATTCGGTACGTCTGGGTGTAGGCTCGCTCCCTTGCTTCCGCTTCAGGTATGTAACGAATAACACGCAGCGCCGATACAAGTCTATTGAACTGGTACCTTTGCCAGGCTGGCTGCGCAAAGCGGTACGAGAAGAATAAAGTGTATGTCCATATCACGATATCTACCACCCGATGTAGGTCAAGTCCTTACTATTAAACCTCTGGGGTCTGCTTTATAATATAATGGTGTCTTTTGCTGTCGTCGTCGTAAGCGGGAACGATCATTGACCTGAGCTGGTTAACGTTGTGACTATTGCGCCCACTAGCCTTGGATACCAGCGTGAAGAAGTTAACAAGTGGCAGCAGGTGATCATTACTGGTTCGCTTGAGGCACTCACCAGTCACCTCGAGCCAGAATTTGCCAAGGAGTGTTCTTCCTCCACGCAGTGAAAAAAAGCTGGACAGAGAAGAAAAATGAAATCCGCGTTCACGCAGATGTAGAGAACCATGGTGAATATTAATGCCATACTGTAACTCTATACACGGAGTTGAAAACTAGAAATGGATACGGGTAGCTCAGACCCACACTGAGGCAGGTGGAGATAACGACTTGACGGAAGACTTCCACGAGTGATTGTAGTACATCCTAAACAAATAGTGTGAAAAAGTTCACGAAGATAAATGAAGTCTCGCGTAATGCCGATGCTTTCAATGTTCCTACCAAGGATTCTGAAACTCTGGTAGGTGCATACAATAATTGAATGCTCCAGCAACTTCGTTGGTGTTAGCGAAATCATCCATTGTAGGCTGTCCGTCCGACGGGAGCTCAGGCCGGAGGGTGTCATCTACGGGCGCCGTCAGGTCTGACGTTTGCATATTGGGACTCGTCTGTTGAGGCGAGCGGGATTCACGGCAGGGAGCTTCGGATGTTGACATGGAAGTCAAAGGGGCTGCGGTACTTGGGGAGGGATCGGACACCACAGACGGGGTGGATGGTCGTTCATTGCTGTGACCGGGCAGATGAGGACGTGTTGGGGATGACAAGGAAGGTGTCGGCGCCATGTTTTGCGTGTCGTAATGCTGAGACTGCGCCAGCGATGTCGTCGAAAGCCCAGTCTGTGAGTGGACAGGGGGCTGATGCTCGTGCCCTGCCAAGGGATCCGAGTTAGAGCCGTAGAGATCGGATTCATCTTCACGTCGCCGGGACTCCCGTACCATCGTTATTTGTTCCGGAGACAAGACATCCACCAAAGGGGGACCGTCGTCCTGTCGTGAGTATTGTGGGGGGGTACGAGGTAGGTCCTTCCACAGGGACAAAGGTGCCGATGTGGACGTCACGGCTGCAGTTGACGATGCAGGTGGGTAAGGTGTAGTCGAAGTGACCATGGTGGAAGTCAGACCCGACGGCTGTGGGAACGCGTGCGCCGACGGTGTAGTGGGGGGTGCAGTTGGCGTCGTGTGGTGGCGTAGGGCTAGACGGAGGGGGACTACCTATCTGCATGGCATGAGGTTTCAGTTCAGAGGTTGAAAGCGGGGAGCAAGAATATGAACGCACGGTGAAGTTATTGTCAACCGGCAGACGTCTGTATGGGCCATCTCCTGCATAAAAAACATTGCCATCAGCAACCACAAAGCGACCAGTGAGTCGATCAAGACGCACGGTGACAATAACATAACAAGTTGAAAGATCAGCTTGCCCGGAGAGGCCGCCACATTCTCGTCATCACGCTGCCGTGAAGTCCACCCCGTGGCAATGCGCTGTACACAGACCATGTGAACGTCGGATGCTCAGTTTAGGGAAAACAAGTGACGAAATGATGCTCACAGGAGCCATCCGATTGTATGCGACGTTAGTCGTTCTCACTCGAATCGGTGCTTGTGAAGTGCATCCATTGGGACGTCGCACGATTCTCTGAGGGATTCGATCAAATCGATCACGAGATCGTGGTTTGGTATCACTTGCGGAGGTGATAGGTTGGGGGTTGGGGCTGGGAGTGTGGTCGGTGTTGTCTGGGGGGAGAAGTATTTGGCTCAGATTCTTTTGGTGTCCCCTGATCATGCACAGCCAGCGCTTGGGGGATAGCAGCGAATTGAGGCTTTCGACTGGCATTAGCACTACGGCTCCTGATGGTGAGAAGGTCGGTCTCTTACTTCTACAGAACGTGCTGCTTGTGCTCGATGAACAGCTTGTTGACGATCTGGCCGAAAATGCGTCTGCCTAGAAGTGGGTCACGACGTTGGCGAGTAACGTGAAACGATGTCGCGATAAACACACCTTATTTTCTCCATTTTGCGAGCGAGTATGTCACGGGACTTGGACGCGCTTGTCTGCTGAGGTTCGTGTTCTGGAAGTCGGAGCCTGTACAGGTTGTAGTAAGCATACAAGTTAAAATGGAGAGAGATTGTCACGGACCTGAGGCGGGTCGCCAACGAAGAAGGCATTGTATTGTGGGTCGGATGTGTCGTCAGCGAGAGGTACTACTGCAGGGCACTGAAGGAATAGTGAGAACGGTTATACGCTATCGTGCAGGAAGACTGACATCGAGCAAATTGCGTAGGGATGATGATTCGCTGGGACACCTCTTCGATGTGGCTGCTCCCTTTGGGTCGTCATCCTTCCCTGCCATGTTCTTGCCCTTTTTGTTGTCCTTGGTACTTTGCGGGTCTTGCTTTTCTGGAGGGTGAGGCTGCAGGACACGCCATGAGCGCAGGTCAGTAGCAGTCATGTTCTAGTGGATGTGCGATGCGCGTACATTGGAGAGGTGTTGTGAATCACGATTTGCTTCGTTGACCTGCTTGGCAGTCCATGAGTTGACAAGACAGGTGGAAACGTGGTAACATACATCATCATTCAATATTGTGAATGTGTTCTCGAGGAAGGAAGGAGGGACGACGCCTTTCAGGCTCCAGATGCGAACCTTGGCGTCGTCTGCGCCACTGACGAGATGACAATCATCAGGTGAGATTTCCACAGAATTTACGTCGCAGTCGTGCTGAAGAGGGAGTCCGATTTGCTGTCGTGTAGTGGAGTCCCAGAGACGGACTGCGTTGTCCCATGACACAGATGCGAAGAATCTGCCATTGTGTGAGACTGCGATGGAGTGAACATAGCGGGTGTGGCCCTTCCATTCTGCGAGTCGTGAGCCAGTGGACGAATCAAAGACGTTGATTGAGCCGTCGAAGCACCCGGCGATGAGTCGCTGGCCATCGGGTGTCCATGCGAGTGAACATGCATTCGCTCTGATTGGTGGAATGATCAGTTCGCCAGACTCGGACTCGGAGTCAATTTGCCAGATTCGTATGTCCTTGGTGGCACAAGTGGCGATGTGGTTGCCATTCGGTGATATGCGGACCGAGGAAACCGCGCCCGTGTGTCCTGTGAGATTTGCGAGTCGCTCTCTGGTCCTTGTGCTCCATACCATCACTGTTTTGTCGTCCGCTCCACTCACAAGCCTGGCCGAATCTGGGGAGAAATCCAGCGAGCAGACGCAACCCGAGTGCCCCTCCAGCTCAACGATCTTTTCGTGGGCTGTTGCATTCCAAATCATGACCTTCTTTTCCTGCCCTCCAGTCGCTATCCATTGTCCATCACTGGAAGCAGCGACTACCAGCACCCAACCTCCCTCCTGCATCACTGTCCCCACCTCCCCACCGTCTTTTACCCCCCATGCTCGAACACTGCCGTCGTAGGAGCCACTGATGACCTGGTTACCATTGGGCAGAAATGCCACTGAGCGTATCCAATCCTTATGACCGCGTAGCACCAACGGCGGCACTGGGGGCAATGGCAGCACTGGGGGCAATGGTGGCACTGGGGCGACGGCGGCACTTGGAGCCCTTTAACGCGCGAGTATGCGTTCCTCACAGTATCGTAGAGCCGATCCATGTCTATCTGCGATGTGGTACAGGGAATGACAGAAACGGCCGGTGAGGCCTGTGAGGTTATGTCTCAGGATCTTAATGTGCGTCATGTTCGTCTCTATAACCCAATATTCTGATCGCCGTGCATCGTGTCCACAGCACCACGACAAGCAGCTTCTCGTGGCTTCGGCGCTAATCTTCATCATCTATATACACACCGACCTTCGCCAATTTCGCCAAGGTTTGGTACGTACTAGGTTCTACAGCACTCGTGTACAATGCCGTGCGCATTCTCACCGGAATCACATGTTTTAGACCACCAAGATGAAGTCACAATGGTATGCCCGCAAGACGGAGACATGGATCACAACCAACTCACTGCGTCGAAGGTGTTCTGCAATCCTCGGCCGTTTCAGGGGCCGCGAATGGGGGATCGCTGTGCATCGTGATGTCAGTCGTCATCACCCGCATAACATCTTGCTGTGTTTCATGGTTCAAGTTGGACTTATAGCGGATTACCTGGCAGTTGTTGCGCTTCGTCCCACGAGTCCTTCTATCACTTTCTTTCCTTTTCGAGTTCGTCCCCCGAGTTGTCAATAGCCGACTAGTCAGACTTTCCCTGCCTCATCCGACCGAATTTTCCCTACGATGTGATTTCTGGACATCATTTCGACTTGAGCCAGTCACATCTGGATGCCATCTGGTCTTCGTCTTCCCTAGCCAGACCGAAGAAGGACCGACGATCTTCACTACGGTGTGGACACTACCAACTTGCCAGTTCGATTAGCAGGAAGAAAGTCATTCCTCCTAAATCACCATCTTACGCTCGGTACTCAAACCACTGCAAAACCACTGGCAACAGGGGAACAGTTCACAAGCAAATATATCCGAGGCACTTGACGCGAACCTACTAGTGAACCTTCACAACCGATGGTCGATAATTTTGCATGATCACGGTGAATGGCAGAAGTGTAGTGTTGCCGTGGCTGGTGGTACGATTCAGTTACGGGGTGCAGACTAAGTTTTAGTCGATAGCCGGATGGCAAAGAAGGCCCGAGGTTGCACCGTCATACTAACGTGACCAATCGGCAAACTGAAAACGCAGAAATGCGGTTTTATGCGCGGTTTTGGGTGCCGAGTTTGGAATAGGCTCGGGGTTCAGACGTTTTTGGGAGTTCCAATACTTTCTCCACTAGAGATCTCTTGTCAGGTAAACACCATAGGCCATTGAACTTAAGCATTCATTTCAGTCGTTTTGCAGATGCTGGCATGGCTTTTTCGGTGTCAATTCCAGAGCCTCAATGTGCGTGGCAACCCCATCGTCCGAGTCCATCATGATCAGCAAACTGAAAAAGCAGGAAATGCGGATTTATGCGCGGTTTTGGGCGCCGAGTTTGGAATAGGCCCGGGTTCAGACGTTTTTGGGAGTCATTAATTTCCGCATGTTCACGTTTCAATCTGTGCCACCGTTGATACTGAAGTTCAATACAGTAAATGACCATGTCTGGTAACACCCACCCCGTTTCTGGCTAGCCCGCGGTGTAGTCTGAACCTGTCTCAGGAGTCCCGAAGGAGAGCTATCAGCGCTCCTGCTCTCATTCAGATCCTAGGCGTCGACACCCATCACTGCCACGCAGCTACCATCGGGAACAGCGTCGGAGACTCTTGGCGAATCTAAGCCAGTGATCAGTCCGCAACTTGAAAAGCATGAAGAAGGCGGCAGCCACCCGCATAATCACCCACATACCCAGGAGCGTTCTCGGGACTTCTTGCATGTGCGATTAATTTCATGAGTGGTGTTGATTTTCAGGTGTGGACTGTGGAAAGTACCCCACCGCCGTAAACGCAAAAGTTGTCAGGAATGGCATCAGTTCAAGAAATTCCACTCAAACAAGGTATCGGTGCACTCACCCAGCCAAGTACGCGTTGCAAACGGCGACTGGGAATGACCTGGGAATACGTACTGGTAGGGAATACTTAGGATGTTGTAAAGGTGGGTAGAAGCACGTGTTCTCTTTTCTTGCTCACGACCCTTGATGTTTCTTGATAGCTTCAACTTGTTCCGCGACCGTCCGTTCGTGTTCCCTTTGGCAAGTATATGGACTTGTGCAGATTCGTAAGTGGGTGCTTTCGCACGTCCCGAGCACCCTCAACTTGGAAAGCCCGCTGTTAAATCGTACTAAGGGCGAGTAGGGTTAACACACATTCGAACCGGAGGCGAGGGAAGCTTGTGGAGTTCCTCGCACCGTGGGTGCAACCGTCGACGGAGAATGTTCTTCGCGTGTAAAGAAGTCATCCAGTGCAGCATCAGTGATTGCGATCTAAGTCAGGCTTGAGTTGGCATCTGATGCGACGTGGTTGCTAGATCGAGAGCGGGTTGTATGGATTTTCGATTGCAGCACGCGGGGGTTGGGCACGCAGTGACCTGGGGGGAGGGT
>MU123739.1:180731-190940 GCA_014904935.1 Melanogaster broomeanus | reverse complement strand
TCCCATTTACTAATCAAGCAAACGGGGGGTCAGACCTGACGGGGCTCGCATCCGACGGTCAGCCTACAATAGATGAACTCGCTGACACCAATGAAGCTGCTGGAGCATTCGATTATTCCATGTACCCAGAGTTTCAGAACCACTGGTGGGGATCATTGAGAGATCCGGTTGTTCACAAGGACCTCATTTATCTTCGTGTACTTTTTCAAAACTATTTATTCAAGATAGCTACTACAATCACTCGTGGAAGTCTTCCGTCAACTGTTAATCTCCACCCTGCCTCCGTGTGGCTCTGAGCTACCCGTATCGATTTCTAGTTTTCGGCTTCCTTCGTGGTATAGAGTTATGACCTGTATTCCACCAATGGTTATCTACTTCTGCGTGAGGCCGGGATTTCGCCTTTCTCCTGCTCTGCGGGCCCCTTCACTGGCGTGAAGAAAGAACACTCCTTTTTCAAAAATTTCTGGCTCGAGGTTGACTGGTGGGAGTGCCTCAAGCGAACCGTAATGATTCACCCGCTGCCAGTTATTAACTACTTCACGCTGGTATTCAAGGCTGGCGCCAGCAATAGGTCACAATGTTAACCAGCTCAGGTCAATGATCGTTCACGCCACGACGGCGAACAGCAAAAGACGTCATTAAAGCAGGGACCACGAGTTTAACAGTAAGGTACTGACCTACGCTCGGGTGTGGTAGATATTCGTGATACGGGCACACTTTATTCTTTTCGTACCGTTCTGCGCGACCAGCCTAGAAAAGGTACCAGCTCATTAGAAATGGTATATTGGTAAGCCTGAAATTGAGCCGACTTGGAAATTAAAAGTTAGTTGTTATGCAGTCCGAAGGGCTTGAGCATATACGCTACAGTATGTAACAGCTGATTCTGATCACACTTCGCCGCTTACTTCCTTGATCGAACCCATCACAGCGTTCTGGCACTGGTCATTGAGCGGCTGGCCCCATAGGAGTAAATGTTCGGCCGCCATTCAGGATGAGACTCTCATTCCAACAGACCGCACGCCATCGACACTGATGGAGTGGGGTGTAGTCATTCTCAACACAGCAAATCCAACCTTGAAGGTAAGGCGTTTGAATTGTTTAGCTAACTTGTGCCCTTTTACGACCTAGCTGGCAGGTAGAGCGCACCAAGCATGCCGTACATCTCTTCCGCACGGGTCAACTGACTTCTATCGGCCATAAACCCAAAAACGTGACGATACCTCCTGCGGTTCCGCCTCGTGACGAAAATTCCACACGAAACACCGTGGATCCAAAGAAACTTGGAAAACGGAAGAACGCAGAAGTCATGCTGCACGCTTTGGCAAATATTGAACAGTGGGCGTGAGTTATCTCTTCGTAAGCTGTCTCTACTAAACTCAACAAATTTAGCATAGACTTAGCATGAGCATACTCGTGTGTCCTCGTTCCCGTGTCCGGATGGGGTTGATGCGTTTCTTCCAGATGGGACATCATGGTACGATTTGGGCCCTCGCATCCGCACATCCCACAGGCGTTCTTTTCTGACTTTTCCCGAATGGCACTCGACGAATCGAAACACTTCTCGCTTCTCGTCTCTCGACTGGCTGCCATCTCTCCTTCCACACCCTATGGTAGTCCCCCAGTCCATGCGGGTCTCTGGGAGTCAGCGACAGTAACTTCTCACTCACCGCATTTTTATGGGTATAACTTATGTACTGGATGGAACAATACTTGTAGTAGTAGTTTTTTGGGAACCAGAGAGCTTTGATTTTGCTGAGATTCTATGATACACTCCGAATCGCGTATGTTTGTTGATTAACAAACTTGTTTTCGCTGCTGTCTTGGACAACCACAAGAACCCGGACCACCAATTAGCGAGGCACCGAGAAGGAACCCCCTGTGTGTGTGATACAAGCATCAGCTACATACCCTATGATTCCATCCCGCCGGAGCCGCGCAAGCTCGTTGGCGTCCAGCCCTAGTTCGTTTATTAACACGTCGTCAGTATGTTCCCCAAGGTCAGGACCCGCCCATCTCGTTTTCACCTCAGAACCTCTAACCTAGGAAAGACACCTGGCATTTTGACGTTCCAACCACTATCCTCCTTACCTACCCATACGTCTTCCACAGCTCCGCGCGCCTTCACCTGTTCATTCTCCATAATTTCCTTGACACCGACAACACGACTAACCGGAACACCAGCCTTCTCTAAGACAGCGAGCACCTCTTCTGCAGGGCGCACGCTTGTCCAACTAGAAATCGCCTCCTCTATCTCGGCTTGTCGAGCGACGCGGTGATGATTTTGAGCATAGAGTGGGCCTATGAGGTCCTCGCGTCCCACAGCACGCATTAGGTGGGCTTAAAAAGTGTCTGCATTTGCGCCGATGATGATATAAGTTGGAGATGATGGAGTCGATAGTGACGGAAGACAGGGGTATGCGTTCGTAGGAACGATGCCCGTCATCGAGGAAGCGGATGAGCCGCGAACCTGATTGAATAGGGTTAGTGATGAATGGAGCCCATTTCGGCAATCCGCACCATTCCCTTCCGGTCATACTCTGGAAATGATGCCTTCCATTAGATTCAGCATACTGAACTGGAATCAACAAGGGCTCTATTTAACGAGAGAGGGGCTCGCCTTTCCATGATGCTGACATCCACCGTTTGACCGCTCGTCTTTCCTTGTGAAGCCTTCTTCTGTCAGGAGAGGAGAGCTAGGACCTGTACGCCGTCAGGCATTCCAAAGCGAGAGGATTCTATGACAACACTCACTTTTCCAAAAGCAGCGTGTAGCCCGGCAACCGAGTCCCCGAGACTGATGTTAGGCCGAACAGGAGGTCCAGATAGTGAATTGGTATCTGGGTCCACGAAGCCATTGATGGATCGGAATCCAGACTCCGCTTCACATACGGATGAGTATCCTGGTCGAGAGGACCAGTCTGTCCATATCCACTTACACGCGTGAATATGAGCGAGGGGTTCAGGAGACGTAATTCCGGAGGTCCTAAGCCCCATTTCTCGAGAGCTGGATTAGGCACATCAGCAGGGACGCGCACTAGCTGCATCGCGGCGTCTTACTCCCTGGCTTAAAGTTCTCAACGACGACGACGCTCTTGGCTGCCAGCTGTCTCACGAGCCTTAAAAGCATCGGTGTGAATTGCCGTGTCAGTCCATGAAGCACACGTCACGTACTTTCTGCCCTCGTCTTTCCTCAAGTCGATGGCGACGCTCTACGTCAAGCTCCCGCACACTCTTAGAGGGTCTCCTCCTGAGGGGTTCGATCTTGATGATATCCGCGCCGAAATACCTGGGCGGAGATAGACGTGAACGAAGATACTTTGGTTCGTCAGCAATGTCCGTTACCCGAGCAGCTGTCCGCAGAATGGACCAGCGATGGCCCGGCAGAGCTCCAAAACTCGGACCCCCGAAAGGGGAAGCCCGTCTGTGCTACTATCTGTCAGTGCAGAAGACCTAGAGAGTTCGAATCGTTGAATAGACACGCACTGGCATATGCGGGCATGTGGTGCTTACTTGGACCCGAACCGTCAAGAAGCTGAATGGAAACTTGAAATAGCCACTCGTCTCCCTTCGTCGTTCCCCTGCCCGAAATTCTAACAGTGGTGGATAAAGTTCTGCCCCACACTTATCATAGGATACTATCTCCGTGTGAACTCTAACTTGAAGCTTTTGCGAGTGGACCCTAAAATATGCGAAGTAAGGACATATACATACAATTAGCAGGTGACAATTTCAATGAATCGCTTCCACGGTTGTACGGTGCAAGTATAAGTTGTGATTGGGTCGTTAGGCATTTCGGGGATCCGTTGTTTGGTGATTGGTGGGATCACCTGTCACGTCACACGTCACACTATTCGCTGGCGATTATTCCCGAGTTCTTAATGATGATTGTCCAGCGCATCATGTTCTGCCAATCGTATATAACCTTTAGGTGATAGCTCACATCCTCCAGTCACTTCACATGTCTTCTACACACATCTCCGTACTTCTTGCACCCCTCCGGAACCCTACTACATGGCCAGAATCTTCAGAATCGGTCTTACTTGAGCCATACAAGTACATTGCCTCTAAACCAGGGAAGGAGGTCCGTACCTTGCTCATAATGGCGTTCAATGTATGGCTCGACGTACCGCCTGCGCAACTTGATGTCATTTCACGAGTAGTCCGCATGCTGCACAGTGCCAGTCTCATGGTTGACGACATCGAGGACGGTTCACAGCTTCGAAGAGGCCAACCCGTCGCGCATCGCATATATGGTGTCCCACAAACCATCAATACTGCGAATTACGTGTATTTTCTAGCCTACAAGGAACTGGCAGCTTTGCGAGACCGTACTTCTCCAGATGGAGCTGGCAAGGTCGTGCCACAGGAAGATCTGGATCAGGTCGTCACCGAGGAGTTGTTGTCACTCCATCGTGGCCAAGGTCTTGAGATATTCTGGCGGGATTCGCTGCAATGTCCCACTGAGGAAGACTACATCTCCATGGTTAACAATAGTTGAGCCCACACTTGCATCAGGCTGGTGTCAATTTTATTGACAATTCGTGACAGAGACTGGTGGTTTATTTAGAATCGCCGTCAAGTTAATGATGGCGTGTGCGACGAAGAACATGTCGGTGTAAGTTGTATTGTCTTACGCGGTAATATCTGCGGAGTACTGATAGCGCTTGACTGTTAGTGACTACGTACCTCTCGTCAATCTCTTCGGGGTATATTTCCAGATCAGAGATGACTACATGAATCTGCAAAGTTCAGAGGTACGTAACCTTTGGCGACCTCTCGTGATGCTTCTTCGCTGCTGATTATCTGGGTATACTGTGCAGTACTGTGATAACAAAGGGTTCGCGGAAGATCTCACTGAGGGGAAGTTCTCTTTTCCCATCGTCCACGGAATACGAGCAGATGAAACTAATCGTGTCATATTGAGTACGCTGACCATCATAGATCGCGGTGCTGAAATCACGATGCTGATCGCGATATAGATGTCCTTCAGAAGCGACCAGCGACCCCAACGCTGAAACATCACACCATCTCTCATCTGCGTGAAACGACTCGCTCCTTCGACTATACGCTGAAGGTGATAAGAGCACTCGAGGAAGAGGTACGTCTATGCCACTTTGTATGTCTTGGGTCGGACGGCGTCCCCAGGCATCGCTTGATGTTTTAAAATTATGTGCTCATGAAGCTGACACGTTGTGAAGGTTCGTGAAGAAATTGCACGGCTAGGAGGGAACACTCAACTCGAGGCGATCTTAGCCTCTCTACATGTCAAAGGAGACATTGCGCCCGAGGAGACTGCAGCTTAGTGTCATACCATGTACATTGTAGTTATGTGTGCACCTTCGCAGGTGGCGGAAAAGCTGTGCACGTCTCACTCTATTCCATGACAGATCCTGCATCGATCCTGCTTTGCTTCACCTTCTCGGCTTCGAGCATCAAGATCAAGTGTACATTCAAATGCTGTTGTCACTCTGTCGACATGCAGTTCGCGTTCTGCGTCTGCCTTGTTGTGCACGTACGGTTCTATCAGTCCAACTGTGATACGCCGCTGATTCGTGCAAATGGAAACGCTTCTCGAGCACTCTCAGGCTATCACTAAGTTTCTGAGTATCGTATATGCACCTTACAACATGCCGTCAGCATTCCCCTACCCCTGCCTCAACTTGCTCTCCGGCAGCTGAACACGGATGTAATCTTACTCCCTCAATCCGCACGCATCTAGTCCCAGAATGGTCCACAAATGCACTTTTTATCGCAATCAAAACTACTTCCACCAACTGCAGCACTGTGATATGGGGCCTAGATGCCAAGTGTCCCGAATAACGGCGGCTCGAGGGAGACGGGATCCCGAAGAAAGCCCAGGAGGTCCAGGTCCTCGGACTACCAAGGGTTCTGGAACTCTGGGTACATAGAATAATCGAATGCTCCAGCAGCTCCTTCATCATCCATTGTAGATTGTACGTCCAATGCGACCTCAGGTCCGACGGTAGCAGCTGCGGGCGCCGCCAGGTCCGACGTTTGCGTACTGGGATTCATCTGTTGAGGCGAACGGGATAGATGTGAGGAAACTTCGGATCTTGACATCCAAAGCAAAGGGGTTGCGACACTGAGGGAGGGACTTGATACCACAGATGAGGTGGATGGTCGTTCGTGGTTGTGAGAGGGTAGATGAGGACCTGGTGGGGGTGACGAGGAATGTACCAGCAGCGTGCTTGGCGTGGCGGATCCCTGAAGCAGAACGAGCGATGCCACCGGGAGCCCAGCCTGTGAGTGGACAGGGGACTGATGATAGTGTGCTACCAGTGGATCCGGGTCAGAGCCAAAGTGACCGGATTCAGCTTCATATTGCCGGAACTGCTGGACCTTCGCTATTTGTTCCGGAGACAAGACCTCCAGCAAAGGGGCATCGTCATTCTGTGGTGAGCATCGTGGGGGGATAGGAGGTAGGTCCTTCCCCAGGGACGAAGGTGCAAGTTTGGACATCACGGCTGCAGTTGATGATGGAGGTGGGCAAGATGCAGTCGGAGTGACTGCAGAACACGGATCCGACGGCTGTGGAATAGGGGACGCGATTGAAGAAGGAGCCTCCGTAGCCACCTCGACGCTTCCTGGATGATTAAGTGGTGCCGTAGTGTTGGTCAGAGAACTGCACATCTGTATGACGCGAGGTTTCAAATTCAGAGCTTGAAAACGGGCGAGTAAAATATGAACGCACGTCGGGGTTGTTGTCAGCCGGCGGACGTATGTATGGGCCATCTCCTGTGTAAACATAATACCAATCAGCAACCACAAAGCGACCACCAAGCTGATGAGGACGCACGATGACAATAACATAACAAGTAGAATATCAACCTGCCCAGAGAGGCTGGCACAGTCCCATCAGGCTGCTGTGAAGTCTGTGGGCTAGGCGCCGTGGCAACGCGCTATCATATGAATTTCAGATTATCGGTTTAGAACAAACAAGCGAAGAAATAATGCTTACAGGAGCCATCCATCCGTACGCGACGTTAGTCATTTTCACTTGAATCTGAGCTTGTGCAGTGAACTTATCGCAACGTCGTATGATTCCCTGACGGATTCGACCAAATCGATCACGAGCTCGTGGCCTAGTATCACTTGTGGAAGCGATAAGTTGAGGTTTGGAACTGGGAGTGTGGCCGGTGTTGTCTGTGGAAAGAGTATTTGGCTCAGATTCTTTTTGTGTCCCTGTATCGTTCGCAGTGAGCGCTTCGGGGGTAGTAGCGAGTTGAGGCTTCCAACTAGCGTTAGCACGACGGCTCGTGACAGTGAGAAGGTGGTCTCTTACATCTACAGAAAGCGCTGGTTGTGCTCGGTGAAAAGCTTGTTGACGATTTGGCGGAAAGCGCGTCTGCCTAGAAGTAGGTCACGACATTGGCGAGTAACAAGAAACGATGGAAAGATGGACACACCTTATTTTCTCCATTTTGCGAGCGAATACGTTACGGGAAGTTGGCGCGCTCGTCTGCTGAGGTTCGTGTTCTGGAAGTGGAGTCTGTACAGGTTGTCTAAGCATATAAGTGATTCAAAACATGGAGATAATGTCACGGACCTGAGACGAATCGCCAACGAAGAAATCATTGTACTGTGGGTCGGACGTGTTCTCCGCGAGAGGTACTACTGCGGGACGCTGAAGGCATAGTGAAAATGGGTTATAAGCTATCGTGAGAAAAGACTGACATCGAGGAAGTCGCGTAAGGATGATGACTCGCTTGGACGCCTCTTCAACGAAGTCGCTGTCTTTGGGTCGGCCTGTTTGGAGGTGGAAAGGGCACGTACTGCATCATTCAGTGGTGTCGCTTCGAGGAGCGATGGTGGAATGATGTCTTTCAGGCTCCAGAGGCAAACCTTTTTGTCGCGTCCGGCACTGACGAGATGACTGCCATCAGGTGATATTGCCAAGGAATTTACGTGGTTGTTGTGCTGAAGAAGAGGTCCGATTCGCTGCAGTGTAGTCGAGTTCCAGAGCCGAACTGTGCCCCACGATGCAGATGCAATGAATTTCCCGTTGCGTGAGACTGCGACGGATAAAACATAACTGGTGTGGCTCTTCAATTCCGCAAGTAGTGAGCCACTGGATGAATCAAAGATTTTGATGGAATGGTCATAGCACCCGGCGATGAGTCGCTGGCCATCGGTGGTCCATGCGAGTGAAATTGCACCCGCTTTGATTGGCGGGATGGCCAGTTCGCTGGAGTCGATTTTTGTTTGCCAGATCCGTATGTCATTCCAGTCACAACTCGCGATGTGGCTGCCATTCGGTGATACGCGGACCGAGGAAACTGGGCGCGTGTGTCCTTTGAGATTTGCGAGTCGTTCTCGCGTGGTTGTGCTCCATACAGTCACCGTTTCATCTTGCGACCCACTCACAAGCCGCTCTGAATCCGGGGAGAAATCCAATGAGGAGACTGCATGCGAGTACCCCTCCAACTCGACGACCTTTTCGTGGGTTGTCGCATTCCAAATCGTGACCTTCATATCCCACCCTCCGGTCGCTATCCATTGTCCATCACTTGAAGCAGCGACTGCCAACACCCAATCTCCGTCCTTCATCACTGTCCCAACCTCACCACCGTCTTCTACCCCCCATACTTGAACACTCCCGTCAATGGAGCCACTGATGACCTGGTTGCCATCGGGCAGAAATGCGACTGAGCGTATCCCATGTGTATGACCATGTAGCACCAACCACGGCTCCGGGGACGATGGCGGCACTGGGGACGACGACATTGGTGACGATGGCGGCCCTGAGGGTCCTGCGACGCGCGAGTATGCATTCCTCAAAGCGTCGTAGAGTCGGTCCATCACTATCTGCGATGTGATACAGGGAAAGACAGAAACCGCTGGTGAGTGTTTCAGGATCTGAATACGTCATGTTTGTTTCTATGACCTATTACGCGTTCATATACACACCGAGCTATGCCAATTTAGCCGAGGTTTGGTACTATGTGAGAGACTCTGCAACACTCGTGCACAACGCCGTGCCCATTTTCACCAATTATCGCATATGTCAGACTGCCGTGGTGAACTCACGACGGTATGTCCACACGACAGGCACTCTGCAATCCTCTGCAATCTTCAGGAGCGTGAGTGAAGGATCACTGCACGGCAGACAGCTGCTAGTGCGCACTTCTCACACTATTCCATGACAGATACTGCGTCGATCCTGCTATGCTTCACCTTCAGGGCTTAGGGTGTCCGTCCAGATGCCGTTGTCACTCCATCGACGTGTTCTGGTTCTGTCTTGTTTCTAGACCTGCGGTTCAAGTTCTATCTGTCCGACTGCGATACGCTGCTGGCTCATGCAACGGAAACACCCTCGGTGTACTCTCAGGTTATCACAAGAGTTTGTGAGTATCGCATATGCACCTTACAACACGCTGTCAGTATTGCCCTATCCCTGAATCAACTTACCCACCGTCAGCTGAAGATGGATATCATCCCACTCAGCCTGTGCGCACCAAGTCCGGAAATCCACTTTTCTCGCAACTATGGCCACTTCCGTCAACGCTGCAATGCGATGTGGGGCCCAGCTGCCAAATGGCCTGAATAACGCTCGAGCGAGATGGGATCCCGAAGAAAGCCCAGCAGCAGTACCGACATTTCATATCCTCCAAGTATAACAAGCTGGTATCTTTTACCAGGCTGGCGGCGCGGAGCGATACGCAAAAAGAATAATGTGTGTCCATATCAAGAATAACTACCGCCCAACGTAGGTCAAGTCCATACTGTTAAACCTCCAGAGCCTGCTTTATGTAACAGCAGGGCCTAATTACAGGATTGCGCGTGACGTCACCTCAGCATTTTCCACAGTTTCTATAACCTAGTAGCTGATCATCATTTCAAACTTCGAGCATGCGGTCTGGCTTCCCCTACCATGCTATCAAGGCATTCGCGTCATCAGATCAGAAAATTCTCGTCAGACTCCATACAATTACTTACCCAGAGTGTCGCAACGGAGTCTACGAGCGGGAAGCAGTGTAACCTACGGTAAGGCATGTATCACCGGATCTTGTAGTAATCCGATCTGAGCTACTCTATCGCAATCGTCCTACTCCAGTCCCAGATGTGTACCCAAGCTATTGGCGTGATGTATCCTGTCTGTTCGACACACCAATAACTCTTTCTGGTTACTGCGAACTGCACGACTGTGATACTGGGGCCTGAATGCCTATAACATAGCTTTGTCCCGAT
>MU123739.1:168615-180706 GCA_014904935.1 Melanogaster broomeanus | reverse complement strand
GGTGCGCTTCGGGGTCCACGAGTCCTTCTATCACTTTCTTTCCTTTTCGGAGTTCGGTCCCCCGATGTTGTTCAATAGCCGACCTAGTCGGACTTTTCCCTGCCTCATCCGACCGAATTTTCCTACGATGTGATTTTCTGGACATCATTTTCGATCTGAGCCAGGTCACATCTGGATGCCATTCTGGCTTTCGTCTTCCCTAGCCAGACCGAAAGAAGGACCGGACGCATCTTCACTAAGGTGTGACACTACCAACTTGCCAGTTCGATTAGCAGGATAAAAAGTCATTTCTCCAAAATCCACCATCTTACGCTCGTACTCAAACCACTGCAAAACCACTGGACAACAGGGGGAAACGTGACCAATCAGCAAAACTGAAAACGCAGAAATGCGGATTTATGCGCGGTTTTGGGGCGCCGAGTTCTGGAATAGCTCCGTGTTCAAGACGTTTTTGGAGTTCCAATTCTTTTCTCCACCAATCAGACATAGAGAGATCTTCTTGTCCAGGTAAACACCGTTCGGCCATTTGAACTTAAGCATTCATTTCAGTCGTTTTGCAGGATGCTGCATGGCTTTTTCGTGTCAATTCCAGAGCCTCAATGTGCGTGGCAACCCATAGTCCGAGTCCATCATGATCAGCAAACTGAAAAAGCAGGAAATGCGGATTTTATGCGCGGTTTTGGGCCCGCCGAGTTTGGAATAGGCCCGGGTTCAGACGTTTTTGGGAGTCATTAATTTCCGCATGTTCACGTTTCAATCTGTGCCACCGTTGATACTGAAGTTCAATACAGTAAATGACCATGTCTGGTAACACCCACCCCGTTTCTGGCTAGCCCGCGGTGTAGTCTGAACCTGTCTCAGGAGTCCCGAAGGAGAGCTATCAGCGCTCCTGCTCTCATTCAGATCCTAGGCGTCGACACCCATCACTGCCACGCAGCTACCATCGGGAACAGCGTCGGAGACTCTTGGCGAATCTAAGCCAGTGATCAGTCCGCAACTTGAAAAGCATGAAGAAGGCGGCAGCCACCCGCATAATCACCCACATACCCAGGAGCGTTCTCGGGACTTCTTGCATGTGCGATTAATTTCATGAGTGGTGTTGATTTTCAGGTGTGGACTGTGGAAAGTACCCCACCGCGTAAACGCAAAAGTTGTCAGGAATGGCATCAGTTCAAGAAATTCCACTCAAACAAGGTATCGGTGCACTCACCCAGCCAAGTACGCGTTGCAAACGGCGACTGGGAATGACCTGGGAATACGTACTGGTAGGGAATACTTAGGATGTTGTAAAGGTGGGTAGAAGCACGTGTTCTCTTTTCTTGCTCACGACCCTTGATGTTTCTTGATAGCTTCAACTTGTTCCGCGACCGTCCGTTCGTGTTCCCTTTGGCAAGTATATGGACTTGTGCAGATTCGTAATGGGTGCTTTCCACGTCCCGAGCACCCTCAACTTGGGAAGCCCGCTGTTAAATCGTACTAAGGGCGAGTAGGGTTAACACACATTCGAACCGGAGGCGAGGGAAGCTTGTGGAGTTCCTCGCACCGTGGGTGCAACCGTCGGACGGAGAAGTTCTTCGCGTGTAAAGAAGTCATCCAGTGCACATCAGTGATTGCGATCTAAGTCGGGCTTGAGTTGGCATCTGGTGCACGTGGTTGCTAGATCGAGAGGCGGGTTGTATGGATTTTACATTACTTCCTATGGGGCCAGCCGCTCAATGACCAGTGCCAGAACGCTGTGATGGGTTCGATCAAGGAAGTAAGCGGCGAAGTGTGATCAGAATCAGCTGTTTACATACTGTAGCGTATATGCTCAAGCCCTTCGGACTGCATAACAACTAACTTTTAATTTCCAAGTCGGCTCAATTTCAGGCTTACCATATACCATTTCTAATGAGCTGGTACCTTTTTCTAGGCTGGTCGCGCAGAACGGTACGAAAAGAATAAAGTGTGCCCGTATCACGAATATCTACCACACGACGTAAGTCAACCTTACTGTTAAACCTCCGTGCCTGCTTTAATGGACGTCTTTTGCTGTTCGCCGTCGTGAGCGTGAACGATCATTGACCTGAGCTGGTTAACATTGTGACCTATTGCTGGCGCCAGCCTTGAATACCAGCGTGAAGTAGTTAATAACTGGCAGCGGGTGATCATTACCGGTTCGCTTGAGGCACTCACCAGTCACCTCGAGCCAGAATTTGCAAAGGAGTGTTCTTCTTCCACGCAGTGAAAGGGGCCGCAGAGCAGGAGAAGGCGAAATCCGGCCTCACGCAGAAGTAGATAACCATGGTGAATACAGGTCATAACTCTATACACGAAGGAAGCGAAAACTAGAAATCGATACGGGTAGCTCAGAGCCACACGGAGGCAGGGTGGGAGATAACAAGTTGACGGAAGACTTCCACGAGTGATTGTAGTACATCTTGAATAAATAGTTTTGAAAAAGTTCACGAAGATAAATGAGGTCTTGCTGAACACCGATGCTCTCAATGATCCCACCAGTGGTTCTGAAACTCTGGGTACATGGAATAATCGAATGCTCCAGCAGCTTCATTGGTGTCAGCGAGTTCATCTATTGTAGGCTGACCGTCGGATGCGAGCCCCGTCAGGTCTGACGTTTGCTTATTAGGACTCGTCTGTTCAGGAGAGCGGGATCGACGGGAGGAAACTTCGGATGTTGACATCGAAAGCAAAGGGGCTGGGGCACTTGGGGAGGGATCTGACACCACATACGATGTGGATGGTCGTTTATTGCTGTGAGAGGGCAGATGAGGACATGGTGGGGATGACGAGGAAGGTGCCGGCGGTGTGCTTTGCGTAACGGAACGCTGAGACTGCGCGAGCGATGTCGTCGAAATCCCAGCCTGTGAGTGGACAGGGGACTGATGATCGTGCGCTGCCAATGGATCCGTGTCAGAACCGCAGAGATCGCATTCACGTCGCCGGGGTGCCTGGGCTGCTATTTGTTGCGGAGACAAGACGGTCATCAAACGGAATCGTCATCCTGTGGTGAGCTTTGTGTGAGGGTAGGAGGTAGATCCTTGCACAGGCACAGTGCCAGTGTGGACATTATGGCTACAGTTGATGATGGGGATGGGCAACGTGTACTCGAAGTGACCATGGCGGGAAGACGGATCCGACGGCTGTGGAGACGCGTGCGCCGACGGTGTAGGTGCAGTTGGGGGGAGGCCGCCGTGGCTGCCTCGGTTGCTTCCTGGATGGTTATGTGGTGCCGTAGTGTTGGCCAGCGAGGGACTGCGTATCTGTATGACGGTAAGGTTTCAGTTCAGAGGTTGAAAACGGGTGAGAATATCAACGCACGGCGGAGTTGTTGTCAACCGGTGAACGTCTGTATGGGCCATCTCCTGTGTAAACATGATCGCCATCAGCAACCACAAAGTCACCAGTAAGTCAGTCAAGACGCACGGGTGGCAATAACATAACAAGTTAAAAATCAGCCTGCCCGGAGAGGCTGTCATATTCTCGTCATCACGTGAGCTAGGCGCCGTTGGCAACGCGCTGTACACCCGCCACGTGAATGTCAGATGAAGCTCAGTTAAGAGAAAACAAGTGAAGAGATGATGCATACATTTTCCATCCGATTGCATGCGACGTCAGTCAGTTTCACTCCAATCGGTGCCTGTGAAGTGGATCCATTGGGACGTCGCGTGATGCCGTGACGGATTCGATCAAATCGATCACCAGTCCCTTCCAAGCTATCCTGTGCTTCTGCATTAGATCTCTCACGACGCCGCACAAAGGCGTTGCGCATTCGATCGACCCGACCCCAAACCCGTTGTCTGCTATGAGTCGCAGGGGTGGTAGGTTGAGCTTTGGGGGGTGGGAGTAGACACACAGTCGGTGGCATGATTTGGATCAGAATCCCGCTGTTTTCCGTTATCCTGTGAGGTGAGCTCTTGGGGAGTGGCATCCAGCTGCGGCTTTCAACTAGCGTTAGCACGACGGCTCGTGATGGTGAGACGACGGTCTCTTACATATACAGAACGCGCTGTTTGTACTCGGCGAACAGCTTGTTGACGATCTGGCCAAAAGTGCATCTGCCTAGAGGAGGTCACGACATTGGCGAATAACAAGTAACGATGGAGCGATAAACGTACCTTATTTTCTCCAGTTTGCGAGCGAATAAGTTACGGGACTTGGGCGCACTCATCTGTTGAGGTCCGCGTTCTGGAAGTGGAGCCTGCACAGGATGTATAAGCATATAAGTGAAAATGGAGAGAATGTCACGGACTTGAGGCGAATTGGCAACGAAGAAGTTACTGTACTGTGGGTCGGGTGTGTCGTTAGCGAGAGGTACCACTGCAGGACGCTGAAGGAATAGTGAGATTGGGTTGTACGCTATCGTGACGAAAGACTGACATCGAGGAACTCGCGTAAGGATGATGACTCGCTGGGATGCCTCTTCAATGCGGTCGCTCTCTTTGGGTCGACCTGCGTGAAGGTCCATGAGTAGACAGGACAGGTGGAAACGTGGGCACGTACTGCATCATTTGATGTTGTCGGTGTCTCCTGGAGGAGCGAAGGCAGAATGATGTCTTTCAGGCTCCAGATGCGAACCTTTGTGTCATATCCACCGCTGACAAGATGACTGCCATCAAGTGAGATTGCCACAGAATTTACATCACTGTCGTGCTGAAGAGTGTGACCAACTTGTTGTCGTGTAGTCAAGTCCCAAAGACGGACGGTGTGGTCCCACGACGCAGACGCAATGAATTTCCCATTGTGTGAGGCTGCGACGGAGAAAATGTAACTGGTGTGGCCCTTCAATTCGGCAAGTAGGGAGCCAGTGGGTGAATCAAAGATTTTGATGGAGCCATTGTAGCACCCAGCGATGAGCCGTTGGCCGTCGGTGGTACATGCGAGTGAAAGTGCACCCACTTCGATCGGCGGGACAACCAGTTCGCCAGAGTGGTTTTTCCAGATTCGTATCTCACCATTCCAGGCACAACTTGCAATGTGGTTGCCATTCGGTGATACGCGGATGGAGACAACCGCGTTTGTATGTCCTGTGAGATTCGCGAGTCGTTCTGCCGTCGTTGTGCTCCATACCATCACTGTTTTGTCATCCGATCCACTCACAACCCTCGCTGAATCTGGGGAGAAGTCCAACGAGCGCACTGCATCCGAGTGTCCATACAACTCGACAACCTTTGCGTGCCAGTAGGTCCTTGCATTCCAGAGCGTAATCTTCCTTGCCTGCCCTCCAGTCGCTACCCATTGTCCATCACTTGAAGCGGCTACCACCAACGTCCCATGTTCCTCCTTCACAACTGTTCCTACCTCACTAGCATCTTCTACTCTCCATGCTCGAACACTCCCGTCATGGGAGCCACTGATGACCTGGTTGCCATCAGGCAGAAAGGCCACTGAGTGTATTGGATCCGTATGACCACGTAGCACCAACGGTGGCACTGGGCCCGGGGACCATGACAACACTGGGGTCGACGGTGACACTGGGGACCACGACAACCCTGCGGTCAACGGCGACGACGACGCTGAGGTCGATGACAGATTCTCTAGGGTCGACATCGACTCTGATGTCCACGGCTGCACGCGCGAGTATGCATTCCGTACGGTATCATAGAGCCGATCCATATCTATCTACGATGTGATACAGGGAAAAACAGAAGGGGACAGTTGGTGAGTGTGTCTTACAGGATCTTAATGTACGTCGTGTTCTTCTCTATAACCACTACCCTGACTGACGTGCATCGCGTTCACAGCAAGCCATGCCCACGCGGTCTCCTCGTGGCTTCAGCGCTGATCATCGTCATCTACATACACCCCGGGGTACGCCACTTTCCCCAAGGTTTGGTATGTACTACTCTACGGCACTTTGCACAGCGCCTTTCCCATTTTCACCGATGATCGCATATGTCAGACCGCCATAGTGACGTCAAGATGGCATGCCCGCAAGACGGACATATATGGACCACAACCAACCAACTGCGTCGAAGGTGTTCTGCAATCCTCGGCCATTGCGAGTGGTGGAGGGCTGTGCATCGTGATATCATTGATCATCATCCTGCATGACATCTTGCTGTGTTTCATGGTTCAAGCTTAAGACTGTTCTTGTGCTTCATCCCACGACTTGCTGTGTGTTCACTGAACTGCTCCCATCACTTTCTTCCTTGTGGAGTTCGTCGTACCGCGCTGTCAACAACCAACCAGTCGGACTATTTCAAATGTTCACTGCCTCTACCGGCGGAATCCTCCCCGCAATATGATTTCTAGACATCGTTTCAACGTGGACCAGTCATCTGGATGCCATCTCGTCTTAGTCTTCCCTAACCAGACCGGAGAGGAAGAAAGTGGTTCTGCCTGAATCACCATCTTAAACTCGGCATTGGAACAGCAAATGTCTTTTATCGGATCCCACTGGTAACAGGAGATCGGTTCACAAGTATATCTAGCGCACCTGACGCCAAAGTTCATAACCGATCATCGAGAATCTGGGAGGATCATGGTGAGTGGCCGAAGTGCGGTGTTGCCATAGCCAGGGGTACAGTTCAGCTGCAGCGTGCAGTTAGCGTTTAGTCGACAGCCGGATAGCAAGGAAGGCCCGAGGTTGCGCCGTGGCAATAGAACCACCTCAAGCCTTTCGTGGTAAGTTGATTCCAGAGCGTTGGATCCTAGCGAGCTGGTCATGACCCGATTGTGCCATATCAAAGTTCCTCGTCACTCCCCCCGCACGGATATCGATTAGGGTGCATATCAGAGCTGCAGCCGGGAGTTTGGAGTGCGGAGTAAACCCTTTGTCCGAGTCCATTGCTGACTTGAAGGGCACGGCTGTGGCCAGATTCTCGCTGCACTGCCCATTGCCTTGGGGGGCGGGGCGTTAAAATGTCAATTAACGTTCATCTCCGCATGTTCACGTTTCACCTCTGCGCCACCATCGATACCGGCGTTCAATAGGTGACCAGGTCTTGCAGCGCCCGACCTGTTTCTGGCTGGCCTCCACTGGAGTCTGAACTTGTCTCAAAGTCCCGAAGGAGGCTCGGGCTGTCGGCGCTCGAGCCACTCTTGCTCCCGTTCAGATCCTAGGCGTCGACACCCATTACTAGCATGCAACTATCATCCGACACAGCGTCGAAGACTCTTATTGGCGAATCTAACCCAATGATCAGTCCACAAGTTGAAGAGCACGAAGGTGGAAGCGAAGAGCAGATGGCGTGCTATGCTGTTGCCGGATTTTCTCCAGCGCAAGCGCGCAATCTACGGCGTCAAATCGACTTACGACTCCTCCCAATGTTGACGTTGACATACCTACTTTCGTCCATGCACCGAGGTGTCTCTTGCTGGAAACTCCTGACCCCACATACGACGTCCATTGGCAGGGAATAACGGTATGTTCGAAGTTGGGTTATCCTCTGCGTGCGCTAAGGGTGATCGTAGGCAATGGGAAACTAGACGTGTTGATGATGCAACTGTCTCTCACCGGAAACAGCTACAACATTGCCCTGGTCAGTTGGGCGGCCTAATTCTAATCTGTCTGGACGCTAATAATCATAATCATGATGTTTAATGATCTCCGGCGGGATTGATAGATGATCTTCATAATAAGGCACCCCTCATTTATAGCCCTATTCGTTCTGTACAGTCATTCACGTGTTATATTCAGACTGGCTGTGTATTGACGCGTGCTCAGCTTCTCTTCGATGCCCCCAGGGCTTCTTCGAAACTCGTGTCAGTGGCCCGGTGGATTTGGTTGATCGAACATCAATCATAATCATCCGTGAGCTTGCCAATGATGGTGCAGTGCGTGTCTTCTCGGAATCATTCATGCCATTGATCCAACTCCGCAGTGTATAGATGTGCGGTGCTCTGCGCTACATGATGGTGCAGTGCGTGGGCATGAAAGCGTTCACGAAGATAAATGAAGTCTCGATGAACAACGAGGATCTCAATGATCCTTCCAAGGGTTGTGAAACTCTGGGTACATAGAATAATAGAATGCTCCAGTAGGCTGTACGTCCGATGCGAGCCCAGGTCCAAGCGTGACATCTACGAGTGCCGTTAGGTCTGACGTTTGCGTACTGGGACCCGTCTGCTGAAGCGAGCAGGATAGAGGGGAGGAACCTTCGCATGTTGAAATTGAAAGCAAAGGGATTGAGACACTGGGAGGGGTTCGACACCACAGACGAGGTGGACTGTCGTTCATTACTGTCAGAGGGCAGATGAGGACATTGTGTGGATGAGGAGGAGGGTGCCGGCGGCGAGCTTGGCATGGCAGAACGCTGAGACAGAGCTAGCGACCCAGCCTGTAAGTGGTCAGGGGATTGGTGAATGTGCGCTGCCAGTGGATCCGAGTCAGAGCCAGAGAGATCGGATCCATCTTCACGTCGCCGGGATTCCTGGACCCTCGTTATTTGTTCTGGAGACAAGAGGTCCAACAAAGAGGAATCGTCGTCCCGTGGTGAGCATTGTGGAGGGGTATGAGGTTGGCCCTTCCCCAAGGACAAAGGTGCTGGTGTAGACGTCACGGCTGCAATTGCTGATGGAGGTGGGCAAGATGTAGTCGGTGGGACCGCAGTGGAAAAGGAATCCGACGACGTGTGCGCCGGCAGTGGAATAGGGGATGCTTTGGAGGTGGGAGCCACCGTAGCGACCTCGATGCTTCCTGGATGATTCAGTGGCGCCAAAGTGTTGGCCAGAGGAGAGCTACGTGTCTGTAGCACGTGAGGTTTCAGTTCAGAGGTTGAAAACAGGTGAGCAGGAATATGAACGCACCATGGAGTTGTTGTCAACCGGTGGACGTCTGTATGGGCCATCCCCTGCATAAACAACATTGCCATCAGCAACTGCAAAGCGACCAGTAAGTTGGTCAAGACGCACGGTGACAATAACACAACAAGTTGAAAATCAGCCTGCCGGGAGAGGCCGCGGCATTTTCGTCATCACGCTGCCGTGAAGTCCACCCCGTGGCAATGCGCTGTACAGACCATGTGAATGTCAGATGATCGGGTTGGAGCAAACAAGTGAAGGAATGATGCGCACAGGAGCCATATGTCCGTATGCAACGGTAGTGATTTTCACTCGAATCGGTGCATGTGAAGTGAAGTCATCGGGACGTCGCATGATTCCCTGACGGATTCGATCAAGTCGCCCACGAGCTCGTGGGTGGGTATCACTTGCGGAGGCAATAGGTCGAGGTTTGGGACTGGGAGTGTGGTAGGTATTTTCTGGGGGAAGAGTATTTGGCTCGGGTGCTTTTCGTGTCTCTTTATCCTTCGCGGTGAGCGCTTCCGGGCGGTAGCGAGTCGAGGCGTTCGACTAGCGTTAGCGCAATGGCTCCTGAAGTTGAGAAGACGGTGTCTTATATCTACAGAACACGCGGCTTGTGCTCCGTCAAGAGCCTGTTGACGATCTAGTCGATAGTGCGTCTGCCTGAAGGCAGGTCACGATGTTAGCGAGTCACAAGAAACGATGCAGCGATAAACACACCATATTTTCTCCAGTTTGCGAGCGATAATGTTACTGGACTTGGCGCGCTTGTCTGCTGACTCGGAGGTTCGCGTTCTGGAAGTGGGGCCTGTAAAGGTTGTATAAGTATTTATGTGAAGATCGAGAGCATGTCACGAGCTGACGCGAATCGCCCACAAAGAAGTTATTGTACTGTGGGTCGGATGTTTCGTCAGCGAGAGGTACCACTGCTGGGCACTGAAGGAATAGTGAGAATGAGTTATACGGTATCGTAACGAAAGACTGACATCGAGGAAGTCACGTAAGGATGATGACTCGCTTGGACGCCTCTTCGATGTGGTTGCTCTCTTTGAGTTGACATGCATGAGGGTCCATGAGTTGACAGGATATGTGGAAACGTGGCACGTACCGCATCATTTGATGTCGTTGGAGCATTCTCGAGGAGCGACAATGGAATCATGTCTTTCAGGCTCCAGATGCGAACCTTGGAGTCGTCTCCGCCACTTACGAGATGACTGCTGTTGGCTGAAACTGCCACGGAATTTACCTCACAGTCGTGCTGAAGAGCGGAGCTGATTTGTCGTTTTGTAGTCAAGTCCCAGAGACAGATGGTGGAATCCCACGACGCAGAAGCAATGAATCGCCCATTGCAATGATACTGCGAGGGAGGAAACGTTGTTGGTGTGGCCCTTCCATTCCGCGAGTAGTGAGCCAGTGGATGGATCAATGATTTTGATGGAATCGTGGCGGCACCCAGCTATGAGTCGCTGGCCATCGGTGGTCCATGTGAGTGAACGTGCATGCACTTCGATCGGCGCGATGACCAGTTCGCCAGTGTCAATTTGCCAGATTCGTATGTCACTGAACCAGGCACAACTAGCGATCTGGTTGCCATCTGGAGAAAGGCGGGCCGAGGTAACCGGGCCCGTGTGTCCTGTGAGATTTGCCAGTCGTTCTCTGGTTGTGCTGCTCCATACAATGACCGTCTTGTCATCTGATCCACTCACAACTCTCGTTGAATCCGGAGAGAAATCCAATGACCACACTGCATCAGAGTGCCCCTCCAACTCGACGACCTTTTCGTGGGTCCTTGCATTCCAAATGGTGACCTTCTTTTCCTCCCCTCCACTGGCTATCCATTGCCCATCACTTGATGCAGCGACTGCCCACACTCGAGCTCCCTCCTTCATCACTGTCCCCACCTCACCACCGTCTTCTACCCTCCATACTCGAACACTGCCGTCTGAGGAGCCACTGACGACATAGTTGCCATCGGGTAGAAATGCCACGGAGTTTATGAAACGTGTATGACCACGTAGCACCAACGGCCGTACCGGGGACGATGGCAGCATTGCCAGTGGGAGCACTCTAAAGCGCGAGTGTGCATTTGTCGCAGTATCGTAGAGCCGGAGGTCTGTCTGCGATGCGTTAGGAAAAGGATGACGGCACTGCCAGTGAGGGCACTCTAATGCGCGAGTGTTCATTTGTCGCAGTATCGTAGAGCCAATCCATGTCTGTCTGCGATGTGATACAGGGAAAGACAGAAGGAGATGGCTGGTGTGGGTGTGTTTCGGGACCTTAATGTACGTCGTGTTCGTTTCTATAGCCCATTACCCTGACTGGCGTGCGTGATGTTCACAGCAAGCCACGAACCACGCAGTCTCCTCATTGCTTCAGCGCTGATTGGACTTCAGCAGATTACAGGGCAGTGCGTGTACTTCGCCCTACGACTCGCTGTGCGTTCACTGAACTGCATGTATCACTTTCTTCCTTGTGGAGTTCGTCGCCCCGAGCTGTCAACAATCGACTAGTCGGTCTACTCCAAATGTTCCTCGCCTCAACTGGCCTAATCCTCCCCGCGATGATTTCTAGACATCGTTTCAACATGGACCAGCCATCTGGATGCGACACTCCTGGGGTAGTAATGGTATGGGAGTCTGACGAGAATTTCTGATCGATCGCCCTGTATTCAGCGCAGCTCGAAGCCAAGAACGATGATCAGCTTACTGGTATAAACTGTGAAAATGCTGAGGTGCGTCACGACATCTCTGTAATAGGCCCTGCTGTACGGATGGTGCTAGGAGTACCGCACAACAGTTGGGGTGGTGTTAGTCTTTGTCGATCGAGTTTCGACACGAAACAACCCAATAAACTCACCACATTAGTGTACACATAACTCGAAGACGTGGCGTAGGGATGATTCATCCTGGGGCACAGAGCATGGGTCCAGCAGAAGGAAAACGCAATTTAAGGCTACTCTGGCTAGTCTCCCGTCACGTCGCTTCCGAGGGCAGACTGCTGGCAGGAGCCTTATAGTGAACAGCCACGTAGTTATAATACCACAATGAGAAGCGGTCTTCGGGGGACCTTACACAGCACGCTGCGCTACCCAGTGTTCGGACCGCCTCGGGAACATCGACACACGCAGATTGCTTCCGAGGTAACAGGGTCGAATCAAACAACACCATTGAGTGGTTGGCCCCGTAGAGAGGTGACGTAGTAAATCCATGCAATCGCCTCCGATCTTTAGCACACCGCAGGCATCTGATACTAACTTAACCTGACTTAGATCGTTGAATCACTTCGGCGCCACATCAAGTGATCCCCTGTATGTACGCATATAAATCTCTATTGAAGTTGGCAGCCACAT